>VUQS01071365.1:12978-39741 GCA_015108495.1 Heterochromis multidens
GCCCCTCCCTGAGCCTGGTTCCGCCAGAGGTTTCTTCCTGTTAAAAGGGAGTTTTTCTTTCCCATTGTGGCCAAGTTCTTGCTCATAGGGGGTCGTCTGATTGTTGGGGTTTTCTTTCTATTACTCTAGGATCTTTACCTTCAATATAAAGCACCTTGAGGTGACTGATTTGTCGCTATATAAATAAAATTGAATTGAAATTGAATTGAATTACCTGGTAATTACATCTAATTAAAGTACATGACTATTACCTCTTTATTTCCACATTCTTACCAAACTATTACCATATTGTCAACGAGTTGTAATATAAAGTGCTATCAAATTATGATTCAAGCCATTTTTCTTTTTTTAATAGTTGAATCAGTTTACAATAATAACCTTGAATCGCGCCTCCCACACACATACAAGCATTAACAGTGACAGTGACAGCAAAGCACGCCGACTTTGCTGGGCCTTAGCACAGTGTGACGGCTGCAGGTGTCCGGTACTTACTACCAGGGTGGAGCAAAGACAGAGATTTAGACAGAGAGAGGGCCTGAAGGAGAGATCGGCTGTGGCTGACACTGTGGAGCACGGCATCTACAGGGCACAGTGGATAGAGGACTGCTCACACATCAACTACAGACATTTGAAACTATCACCACGTACAGTCATCTCTAAGCTAAGAGCTGTTAAATAGTACTTAAACTTCTATTTCATGCAGTTTTGTAAACTAGTTTAGAATAAAAACTATTTTTTAAGAAAAACTTTACATTTTTGTTTATATTTTGAGGAGAAAAAGTGTCTCTTTGACTGATACCACTCTCATGTCTGTGTCTTTCATATGAAGCTGGAGCCAGCAGCCAGTTACCAGCTGGCTCACCATTATGACAGGAAACAGTTAGCCTGGCTCTGCTGGAAGCTAACAAAATCCATCTCATTTGTTTAGTCCACACAAAAAACACTGTTTAAAAATGATAAATTGTGTTTTTCTAGGAGAGGTTATGTGCCAGACTATTTCTCATCTAGGTCTGGTACACTCATTGTGATGTCAAGACTCCAGAAATAACTGACTCCAGCCAAGAATTTGTCTGTCACATAAAAGCACAACTTTTTTATTCAGTGTATAACATGTTAATTTGTGAGCTATAACAGCTGCTAGTAGGTACATTTTCTTACTGCACCTTTGAACAAGGTTAGCGTTCACCCACTGTTTCCACTCTTCATATATATATTTTTTCTCTATACATATATTTACTATACGGACATGAGACTGAATCTACTCATTTGCAAGAACATGAAGAAGCATATTTCTCATTCAAACCACTGCTTTAAGTAACTCAGAGTAACTTACTTAGAGTTGACTGTACATTATATTAGTTGTAAGGCTATCTAGTTGAGTTGATCTATAAGTTGAAAGCTAGTTTAAAATTAGCTAAACATAATTCTCACCAACCAATCATCTGAGACTACCCCATTAGTGACAGACCAAAAAAAAAAAAAGTGAGGTTAGTTAGAAACATTGTTAGTCATGTGTTAAACTTCTATCATTTCTAACTATGTAATGTAGCTCAACAGTCTGAGTGTTACTAACCGGGACTGATATCTGAGGTGTGGTTATCCCGGGTAAAACGAGCAGGACGCAAACTGATTTTGGAGGAAGAGTAGGAATAGGAGCGCAATCGAAGGCCCTCGTCAACCGGTTCCTACAGAAAGAAAGAAACAATGCTTGAAAGCATCAATATAAAACTTTTAAACAGTACTTCTTATAAGGATAAGTGGAAGTCTTTGATAACAGTGTGTGACAGCTAGGATGGTATATTACTTGTGAAACGGGTTCATATGCTGATGCAGACTGGCTACGAGTGCAAGTGAGATCAGGAGAGGGATGGAAAGCTTCCCTTTTGTCTTCGTTTCTCTCCACATCTGATGAGGCTGGGGAAAATGAAGACTTTGGCCCGATGCATTCTTCTTCACTGTCAACTTCCAGAGCCACCAGACTGGGACTAGAGTTATAGATGACAAGTTAGTTAGACACTATCGGTACTAACAACACATTGGAGAACACATCTGATGTTAATACCTGAGGTCACAGGTGTCCATTGGCGGACTGCCTCTCTGATTGCACTGCTCAGAGGAGGCAGGACGGATCAGCCTTGTCAGGGCCAGATCGACGGGTGAGAGTGGGGGAGAGCAGGATACAGAGGGAGGGTAGAAGTTTTCTGAAAAGGGCGGAGGGGTATCGGTGGCTAAAAGAATTTCCTCCGAGTTGATGGCATCCCATAAACTGCCATCTGTCCCTGTACTATCCCTGGTTACTCCACTGACACTGTACTTAATGTCAACATCATCTGCCTGAAGTGAAAACACAAGGCAGAAGAACAAAGTGCAAAAAGAAAGAAATTTATTAAGTAGCAAAGCAAAAATGGCAACTTTAGAATTAAAATGAGAGCGAGAGACATACGACCTGTGTGATGATGGTCTGATTGCTGCTGTTGATCACAGAGAGCAGAGGGTGAGCAGGTTGCTGAGTGAACTGGCTCTGCACTTCAGTGGACAGCATGTGATCCTCATTTACTATGACAAGCATACAGTACAATCTCAGAATAGATTCACTTTGGTTTAGAATAATTCAAACAGACTACTTCTTCTTGTCACACACTCCACTTTCTTAGTTAAGATCAACTGCTGCACACTGTTGATTACAATAATTCTTCCCAGCATCAGCCACATCAGCCAGATGCTTGAGAGAGACAGCTCTTAGGGCACCTTATCCAGACAAACAAATCAAGAAAGCTTATCCATGACATGGCAAAAAAAGGAAAAGATTACTAAGCATATCATCATAATAATAGACTTTTAAGTCATTTTCGCTTCTCTCTCATGCTTTTTTCTGTTATTTGGGGTCAATTTTTTTAACCGTAATTCATAAATCCTTTATTGCTTAAATGTCAAGGCTTAACATGAAGAAAGAAAAATGTGATGACCTTTAAGGGTTTGTTTTTATTGAAACCTCCACATATGATCCTTACCAGCAGACTGTTTGTTTTCTGGGGAAAAAAGCAGATTATTGACTTGCACTGAGTCATGCTCTCTTTCAGGTGCTACGTCAACATGGTGTTTATGAACACTCATTCTTAGTATTATTGAAAAATTAAAGACAATAACCTGGGTTAGACTTTAGGTTTTAACTCGTAAAAAATCCAGTGATAAAAAGTACAAGAAACAATGTTGCCAAAGTTTCATATCCATGTTAATTTTATGTGTCATGGGAGGGATTTTTTCCTTTTTTTGCCATATTTTTGTGACATTTTCTGGTCACTGAGCCTATACATGGTTAGGATCTGTCGGCATTTGCTACCTCTAGCATTCGGGAGCTATTCTGCCAATTAATAATCGCTTTTTAGGGCCAAATAACATTCATATCTATTTTGGCTTGAAGTTTCTAAACACTTCTTACTTTGGTATTTAGACAGCAGTTGTGTTTTGAGACTGGTCAGAGTGTCTGGAAAGGAACAGTTAGTTTCAGGGGGCTGACACGGGACTCTTTTCTGGACTCAGCTCTTGGGTTTGGAAGGCTTAGGATCTGGACCTGGATTTAGGGTGACTAAGTTACTGTATGTGCTCTCTTCTCTGATGACTCTATAGGCACAATCATTAGTTTCAGACCATACTGAATAAAACATGAATTTCATTTTGTAAATAAGTCATTAGCCATGAGCATGCGGTGTTCTCATTTTCACAGTCAGATCCACACCTTACTCATCACTTCGAGTTTCAAAACACCAAGATGGCAAAAATGCTAAGCTTAAGTCTTCATAACAGGTTTAACCAGTGTGCAACATAATATTAGCTACATCTTTTATACTGTCTATGGTCCCAACAGCTCCCTTATTTTGCAAGAGGTCGGCACAGCAGATGGAGCCACATGTTTGATCTGGCACAGGTTTTACACGAATACCCTTCCTAATGCTACCCTCCTATTTACCTGGGCAAGGGAGCAGCACTAGGCGCTGAGGGGTTTGTAGGGGTCACAAGCTAGTGTATTGACCAGAGGTGGGAAGTAACAAAATACAAATACTTTGTTACTGTGAAGTAGAATTTTCAGGAATCTGTACTTTACTTGAGTATTTATTTTTCTGACAACATTTTACTTTTACTCCCCCCATTTTGATGCAAATATCTGTACTTTCTGCTGCTTACATTTACAAAACAGCAGCCTTGTTACTTTAGGTTTAACGCATCTGAGGGAAGATTTTATTTTCTGTCACTCTGCGCCTTCAACCATCAAACCAATTTGAGCCTAAATGGAGGGAACAATAACACATAAAAGACAGGTGTTCCTGGTCAGAGATAAAGGGTAGAGATTAATTTGAATTTAAGATGATGATTCTTAGATCCATTCACTGAATTCAGTTTTTATAACAACTGTATACTGTCTACTATAAAGACAGTTTAAACAGTATACTGTCACTGTAGGTAATGGATATCAGCCAAGATAGCTTGTGAAACATCTGCTTATATCTTGTTGAATTCAGTTGTTTAAATCCACAAAGAGCAGTAAACCTCAGAGCAGCAGCAGCAGGTCAGCTGATCACAGCCTGTACACTAAGAAAATCTACTGGAGCTCACAATAGAAATTATTGTGAGTTGTGATTCTTTTCCCCATACTGAGCCACTACAGCCGATTTTTTTCTGCTGAATCCCACTTTAACCTCAGACTGTGCTCATTTTTCTGTTTAGGTGTGGCATCAAAGTCCAAAACAGTTTGTATTCTCATGTATTAACATTATTTTATTATTACATTAATATAGCACAAGGTTCAGTTAGCTTTGCACAAAAATAGTTGGTAAAAATGTCCTTCAAAGAGCTACGTTTTAATTTCTTACTTTGAGTACTTTTCAGAGCCTGTACTTTTTCACTTTTACTTGGGTAAAGAAGTTGAATCAGCACTTCAACTTTTACCAAAGTATTTTTTAAGTATCTGTATTTCTACTTAAGTAAAGAATGCCTGTACTTTTGCCACCACTGTGTAAGACACTTAAATATTTTAAGCCATATTATTGGTATTTGGATATGACATTCTTTCTCGTGCGTTCTTCCAGAATCTTCTTACCTACACTAGCGGTTTGGTTCATTCCAATCAACTTCAGATTAGTCTAGCGCTAATTAGCAAATGTGAACATTTGGTGTAATAGAAGCATGAATATACATATTATAAAGCCTGCTACATGATTTGTATATAAAATATTTTGTAAAAAAAAAAAACAGTAATATGACTGTTATGTCAAATGTATTTAAAAAGCATAATATTTCCCTATGAAATGCAGTAAATTTAAAGTAGCCTGAAAAATATACCAAAGTAAAGTGCTGCTGAATGTGTACAGTGTACATAATTACTTGGGCCACTGTTGCATCTAAGGGAGTGGTGGATGGGATTTTTATTTTAAATACGTAGAAAATTGCCTTCCTTGATGAGTGCACTTTCCACCCAGACTTTGATGTCTGGACTAGCCATGGCTTCACTAATGTAAAGGAAATCCTGGGCATCAGAGAGGCATTTCCTCTTTGCTGCTCTCACACAGTGAAGACATACAAGGAGCTCAAATGGAACTCAAACATACAAGGCAGACTTCTCTTATAGTTTCATGACTTATCTTGTTTTATATCTCTATCATGCCTTTTTTAATCAAATAAGACTTTTAACACAGGCAAAAGAAAATCTCCAATTTCTGCAATTCAAAATCTCAATTTAATAGTGACAGACACAAGCAGCACAAGTCTCGGCTGGTAGACTAATCGTAACACTAGCTAGCTCCAACAATAACTGCCACTGCTGAGTTATGTCAGTGAAACATGAGAAACTGTTATGATCATTTCAACAGATCTGGAAAAAACAATAACTCTGGATGACAATTTTGCACCACAGCAGCCTCAAGGCACTGTCATCCCATCTAAAGCACTCAGCCCAACAGTGAGTTTAAGAACTTGAGCAATATAGGAGAAATCTGCAATCTGCTGAACTGGAAAACACTGGGATCAATGCCTTGTGTTTTTCGCGTGACACTACTTAACAACAACACATCATCATAAACACACACACATACTTTAATTTATACAGCATTTACAAGCACCATTCAGTAGGACCAGAGGCTCACTAAAGTTTACAACAAACTCTTCATTCTTCCACAGCATCACACAGGAAATTAGCATTCACAGTAACCATGGTGACACCTGAAACATTTAAGCATCCTCTTCAAATTTTTTTTACTAGCCAAGGAGCTTCAGCTTATATAATCTAGTGTAGATACAAGGAATCAGTGTAAATGTATGCGTCTCATCTGAAATGTCAGCTTTTGTAAGCCAAGGACATTTTAGCTTGTTAACATTCCACCTCTTGCTTCGAGTACACAGCTCTACTATTTGATCCAGGAGAGAATCGGGGGAGGGGATGGCAGGGCGACAAACCAGAGGGGGGCATCTCATAGCTCAGACAAAGTCTGAGTGGGACAAGCCTGACCCCATTCCTGTCTTTGTCCCAATGACAGGGCAGATTCCTGGACCCCTGGACTGAGTCATTACGGAGCCAGTGCGGGTAAAGACACAACCAGCATCGTCCAAAGACTCCCAGAGGATAATATGTCCATTTATTAAAAGAAAACTGCCTCTGTACCTAATACAGAAGCCCATCCCTGTCTGTGTCTGTGAAGTAGCAACTGTATTGATTTCCAATGATGTGATTCAAAACAGAGCTTCTCATACTGTGCTAACACCACGAGAGAAACAATTCCTCTCAAGGCTTCTGTACTAGATTAATATGTTCTGTTCCCACACCCTGCTGTTCAGTGCAGCCACAAATATGTTGTTGTATTTTTTATGGATTACCCATTCATCATTTAATCCAGATGCTAGAGAATAATTGTCATAATATTAAAATGGAAAAAGTTGTGATTGCTGGGCCAGAATGTTGAGCAAATAAATCCTCTAAAAATACTTAAAGAGGTAGAGGCAGAAAAGAAGAGAAGAGAAGAGAAGGGAAGAGAAGAGAAGAGAAGAGAAGAGAAGAGAAGAGAAGAGAAGAGAAGAGAAGAGAAGAGAAGTTACCAAATAATGAGGATGAGTACTCTTCTTCATCATCGTCGTCATCTAAAGACAGAACAAGCTGTTCTTCAAAAACCTTCAAACAAACACACAGTTTGAAGGTTTTAGTTTACTTGAAAACATCATAAATGTATATGGTTGCATTCAAAAACCAGGAACAACCATAATGGGCAAATCTTTACGTATTTACAGTACACAACATTCTCTTCACCACAGAGATACATCTGTATGTATACTCACATTGTCCACGAGCACATGCTCTTCCACATGTCGCTCCTTGCTGACGCCTGTGCAAAAGAAAAACACTTAACCAAAAGCTGAAGCATGACACACAAACACCCTCCTCCTCCTCCTCCTCCTGCTACTCTAAAAGAGAGTTATGTGGACGGCACAACATCAGGTTCTCTGGATGTGACTCTGCTATCCAGGAATGGAAAACTAACCAATGAGACTTTGTGCTTGTCCAAACCAGCAGGTCCACATAAAGAGCACACGCTCCCTACTGTGAAGCTGTTATTTCAAGAGGATTAATGGACAGCTGCTAGAGTCGCGACGGGGTTAAGGTCAATACTGAGGTACACTTCCTGCTTCCCTTTCTGAGTCGATACTGCCACCTGCCATCTCTATGGTTACCAGAAAGAGTGGCCACAGGTTGAAGAAACACAAAATGTCTGTCTGTCTGTGTGTGTGTGTGTGTGTGTGTGCACGTGTGTGTGTGAGACAGAGAGACAGAATAATAGAAAATAATTAGTAGCAGCATCAAAGATCTGCAAAGATTTCTCTCTGCACGTTTGCATGCCAGCCTGAACATGTCACCCCAGAGAAAGAAAAACAATCTGCTTCTTCAGTTTTCTCTGTAGTCTCAGAGAAAGAGCAAACACACGTGCAGTGACTGTGCCTTTTATGGTGTCTGTTATAAGTGTTTTTCTAGTCTCTTTAGGTCGTAAGTGATGGATGTCTGATCGTACTATTGTTTGTTCAAGTGAATCTGTGGCGATTCATTTTCCACTGCTCCAGAATAAAGTCTCCACACTTGCGTGCCACCACAGGCAGACAACACATTAAAGCTGTTTGCGCATGCACAGACCAGTATGATGACAATAGCAGGGTTGCAAGTAATGATTATTTTCATTATTGCAAAATCCTTTGATTATTATTTTTGACAAATCAAACACTCGTTTAGGCTACAAAGGGTCAGAAATAGTTTCATGCTGTTTCAAATGACCATTCCAGTTTCACAGAGCCTGGGATGAAGTCTTTAAATTGTTAGTTTTGCCTGACAAAACAGTCCAAAATCCAAATATGAGCGTAACTGAAACACTGCTTCACAAATGATTCAAAAATACTGAATGATCAAATTATAAGTTTATTATCTGTCAATCAAGAATTTGCGTCATGACTGAGTTCATGGAAAAAACAGTGCTGACACATGTACATTGTGTTTATGTACATCTGGCTGTTGTTTTTGGGGGGTGGGGGGACTTGTGTTACACAGCAGGAAAGTCCATGTGACAGGTATCATACGGTATAAGATAGTCCTTAGGTCTGGACTGAGCTCAACCACCACTTCTGTAGAGGAACCTTCCCGAGGTAAATAAAGTTCTATCTATCTATCTATCTATCTATCTAATTTCATGGGTAAACATACACTTGATTAAAAATACATAGGAGCGGGCGCTGGTTTGTGAAAACGTAGTACGCCAAAGAGAAGTCATAGAGAAGAGAAGTCATAGGCTTTTGCGTGCCATGGAGGCAAATTTTAACTCATGTCTGCACCTTCAGACTCAAGATATGAAGGATCATATATATGTTTTATCAGGGCCCTCCTTTACCAAAGAAGCGAAAACGTGAAGAAAAAGCAACAACGCAATTGGCATCTGGATAAGATGTCATCCTCTTCCTCCTCACCTCAATCCTCATCTCCTGAACTGATATCAGGGCTCTAACACATAGAAATGTGCATAAACATATTTATTTATTCCTGATATTGTCGCAATTACTTATTGTCAGCAGATTATACATGCAACCCTCCAGTCTCCGGACAGCTGACAAAAAGGCGGCTAAACAAAAGTCACAGCTGGATATAAGCTGATGTTATGCCAGCTAATGTTAGGCTCGAGTGTCCTAAAGATCACACTTTCCCTCTGGTAAACTGTTTGATTACATTCTCACATTGTATGAGAGTTTATTTGCTAAATGTCAGAGTCCAACAATGTTACATCTACTTCAAAGAAAGTTTCACTAACACCGGCTAACAGAAAAGTTCAGGATATCCTCAACAGTTTACTTCAGTATTGCTGTCATCGGTCAGAGGTGAGCTTCACTGACTCACCGACTTGTATCGGACCTCTTTCACAAAGGTTTAGAGCCTCTTCCAGAGTGAATAGACGTGGATACCAGCTGAGGTAAAAAGCAGACTTACAGCCTATACTCAATACAAATGAACGGCAGCCAGAGTTGTTCATCCTAGAGTGGCTTCCGTAGTTGCACTTGAATTGAGAGGGATAAGAAAACAGAACTCAGTTGACTGCATACTGCAATCTACTGACATCTAGTGATGAGATTTTACACACTGTAACTTTAAAGAATTATGCAGGTAGTTGGAACATCTTGTGCTTGTTGCACCAAGACAGTGCCATAAGGAAACCTATCAGGTCATTAGCTAGAATCCACCTGTCACTGATTTTGTTTTTGCCCTATTAGTTCCACAACATCTCCAAGTTATGAGACAGTGGCAGGAAGCCCTACAGGATGCTTTGTGGTGTCTCTGGTTCCTCACTGAAGCCAAATGTTTCCCTACTCTGCCTCTTTTTAGTAACTTTTTTAACATGATCACTAGCACTCCTGCACCTCTCTACACCTGGTACACTGATGTTCCCAAGTAGCTGTGGGACCATAGTTATGCAAGGAACATAAAAGCCCTACTTTGCTTTCTTCACTTCCTTTCATTGGCAGCCTCCACTCCATTCTCTCATGGCACAGTTAGCTCAACCTAGGTGATGGTCTGTGTTGTCCACGGTACGATATTTGGCCAGAGAAGGTTATGGTGATCTTGGTGGCTCTAAGGCTTCGTCTCAAATTTCAATAGCACCAGATTACTTTGCCAACAGTTGTGTGCTTGAGCCACAGACGTGCTAAACATTTGGATTTTGAGACCTGCACAAGAGGCAATTTTCTACAATGCTGTGCCAATGACACAAATTGTTGGGGCTGGGCTGTGTGTCGTAACTAACTTGGATAAGGACAGGCATTCTCCAAGTCCGTCCAGACAAAGAGAAGGTCTGATTTATCTTAGCATAGATCTGCTTTTAGAACACACTAGACTGTCTATGAAACATAGGAAACCTGGAATTTTCCAATATATATTTTTTCATTCTTTTTTCTAATACAGAGAAGAAGTTGTTCCCTTCCACATTGAAGAAAACAGTTCCTGTCAATCGGTTGATTCTGTGAAAATCATGCTGTTTTGGAATTAATCCAATCAATGTGCTTATTAAGTGGAAATGACTTTCTTCCAGACAAGTCAGACTCTATAGCAACTTCAGAATCATTGGACAGTTGTTACATAACTTTTATCAGATGCCATTTTCAGTCAGTTTTGGTGGAGTGGTGTCACACAAGGTCACTGAATGTGTTGGGTAGAGCACAAAGCCTGAAGATCCTTTTGGAATCACCTAACTGGCTTTTGGTGTGCTCCTCAAACTCTTCTTTGGTAGCCTCAAGTTTCCCTCGGCAGTAGATGCGGGGTGTACTCAAACTGTTGTGACAGAACAGCGTCCTCTCTTGTCCTTCCTACTCGTGCTGAAAGCCTGCTCCTAAACCCATTCCAAAGCACCTTGAGACCTTCTTTCACTTACTCTGCTCCTCTCTAGATTTTCTTGAGTTGCAACCTCACTTACAAAAAGTTAAGAATTTTAAGACATTTTTCCTGAGTCATGCTCCCAAACCTCTCTCTCTTCCCTCCTCATAGATGATGTTATCAAACTGGTTCAGCCATCGAGCTTCACTGCTTTAGTGGTAACCAAGAATGAGATATAATTATTGGTTCACGCTACACACCATACTGCCATGGGGTTTTTGGCTACTTAATTTTACTCCTTCAAATGTATTAACTACCAAGCCTCACTTTTTCAGATGTCAATAAAAGCCTGAAAGTAATCAATTTCTTTGATACTATGTACACAAATTCAACACCACAATACTACATTAGACCGAGTTTAATTCAGAACTTACCTTTGTCACTCAGAACGCCATCTTTGTCTCTTTTGCCCAGCTCAGTGTCTGCTCTGAGGACATTGATCTTGGACAGAAACAGATGTTTGATTATTAAAACTCCCATGAATTGTATAAAGAAACATGACATTATGATATAGTACAATTATTTGGTCACTACTACAATCTTACTATAATATGTGTGTATATAACACATGTATGTATATATGTCTGTATGTACTCTCCTCTATAACTGGTGGACCAATCTGAACGAAACTTTGCACGAATATCATCACACATACAGGGATTATTAACATCTATATGTTTTTAAAAAGATTTATTATACTGTAAATCCCAATTCTTTTGATTTTCATATTCCTCATCCCCCTGCAAATGTGATGTTACATACTCCACTTGCATTTGTTTCACGTCACGTTCAACGTACATCACCCATACGCAACTTAGTGGTCACCAAAATTTATATCCGTGACAGAATTTTGTTCAAGTCACGACTAAATATAGAACGAAGACTTTGAAGAAGCATCACAGGCCTGGCAAAAATGGCTTGTATGGTGGGGTTTTTGCTAGTATAAATAATGCCAATGTCCATATCAGTGTCAATTGTATTTATAAAACACATTTCATTACATGTAAACTCAATGTGCTTACCATAAAAGATAAAAACATTAAAAACTATGTAGCTCTACAATGTCTTAAGGCAATAAAAACGACTAAAAGAACACAAAACTTTACAAAGAAATAAAGTACAAGTTAACATACACACATGAACACACACACACACACAGTTATTAACTATAAGCCTGTAAGAACAGAAACTCAAAACCTTTCTCTTCGTTTTGAGTCTGTTTTTGAATGTAGACCCAGTTGTAACTGACCACAAGTCAGCAGACAGCTTGTTTCAAAGAACAGGACCACAGTAACTGAACGATGCCTCAGCACACTTACAGTAGATCTATTCTGGGAACAGTTAAAAGACCTGACAGGTCTGATTGGGTTATAGCAAGTCAGAGAGGTACTTGGGGGCCAAACCATTGGGTGCTTTATGAACTAATAAAAGAATTTTGAAGTGTGTCCAAACATTAAAGGTGGACCCATTATATTAATTTCCAACTCCATATTTAAATCCTTGGACTCTACTATCATAGCTTTGCATGATTCACAGTTCAAAATAATCCTTATTTATTTTATATTGGGCCTTGGTGCGGCCCCTCAGTTCATCCTCTGCCCGAAACAATTTGGCTCCTCTCTCTTTAAGGTCCACCCTTTAAGCCTGTTTTCATCAGCTAACGTCATTCATTTTGTTCTCTCATGCCCTTTGTTTTACTGTGCTGCGGAAGTAACGTGTTTACTGCTTCACTCTTATCAAAATGTGTGATTATTTAAGAGCAAGAGTGTTTACACAAGCGTTTACTAAACCTATGATATGGCCTTATCTTACAGAGATGCATGGGAACATTCATTTGCCTGTTCTGCCCTAAATTTCTCAACAGTTGTGACCACAATAACAATTTTTTTTTAAAAACTGTTCCCTGTGGTTTAATCTCACCATTTTAAGAATACCAAAGTCTCCTAGTCTTTCTCGCAGGACCATGATGCTCTCCTGAGAGAAGCTTTCCGAGGCCTGCCTCACAGAGAGGGTTAGAGAGTCCGTCCCAGGACAAAACCTCAGCATGTAGGAGCTGTTGGACCACAGGCACCACACACCAGGAAGAGGGCTAACTACAGGACCTGGAGGGCTGATGGGGAGAAAGAGAGATTTAATAAGAACATAAAAGAGCCTCCCCAATAAATCAGCTGTTATACATACTTCTCAAGCTCAATCTTTACAGTGTTATTACTCCAGGTGGAAATGTTAGAGGTTTATCATGTATAAAATATATTCTCTGACATTTAATGAATCTGCATTTTGTGAATATTTCAACCTTTGTTTAACTGTTCTATGTGCAGTTTTTTAATTATGTGTTTCATCGTGGATCATGTGTTTTCTAGCAGTTTATTAACATATTGAGCAACCAAATGCATCAACCTAACCAGAAAGCCTACACAGAGTGAAATAAATGGCTCCTATCCTTAATGAAAATTGAATGATTTCAAGAAGCAGCTAAAGATGGAGCTGAAGGAGAATACATTACTTCATGAAAGTAATTATGCACTGTATTACAGTAATACCCTCACAAGTAAAATATTACTATGTTTCAGGATTCGACAACAGACAATAATAAAATAATAATGGCCTTACGCTGCTAGCAGCATGAACATGGCATGCTGTCCATACTTTTGAGCCAGCTGGAGGGGTGTGTCTCCCTCCTGATTGGGTAAGGTTGATGCCCTTTGATCTCTTGGTTTGTGAATTAAGAATCGGGCAAGGTGGACCAAACCCAAACGCACCGCAATGTGGAGAAGGGTTTCTTTGGGGTGAGGTCTGGCAGCTGGAAAAAAAAGAGACAAAAAAAAGACAGAGAGAGAATTATATGGAGGGACAAAGACACAGAACAATCTTTTAATTAAGGAGATGTTTAAAAAAACACTGACAACTGTAAAACAGCCTTCTGAGCATGTGTCTTCTGAGTAATCAGTATCAGGACTGTTTGTGTAATTTGTTAGTGTAAAAAAAAATCACTTTCAGTCGATTTATATGTATTTGGAAATCCCAAATATCAATATCAGTATCAGCCGCCTTCACGTAGATCATGGTAGGTTACTTTGTGCAGATGTACAGATCACCTGTGTATGAATGCACAGCAGTAGGACACTGTGCAGATAAGGAATGAGTGACTCTGCATTATGCCTGTATGCAGTATATGACTATTGTTATTACCAAGTAAAACCACTTCCCTGAACAAACACCTGCTGTGACACAGTTGGTAACTATAGCCTCCTGTTCACTGGAGTATAAGAGAGTATAAACAATGAGTATAAGGGCATGTCAACACTTGTTATCCCCTTTACCTCTGAATGATGTTTTAACAGTCTATAGTCTAATGCGGGGCAGCAGCAAAGAGCAACTGCTGCAAAATTCTTCCTTCCACATCCTTGTTGTCTTGCAGGCACAGGAAGAAAGTTTAAAAAGGACTTTATCTTTGGGTCTTCCCTCTATCTGTGGGTGAGAGTTACCATGGTACTATCGTTCTAGTGCAGAAACAATGTGCAGAAGAATTCAACTATTTTTCTTCTCCTTTCCAATTCTTACTGAAACCCCAAGATGAACTGCAATGTCCTGCCGCCTCAACAATGGTGCTATTAAATTGTGACCCAGTTTGGAGAAACCAAGGGGAGCGAATGCTGCACATGCTCTTTATGCAAAGTTCAACAAACAAGCATGTCATTGTCAAATTGTTGTCATTGCAAATAGTGAACTGCAGGGCTATGGGGGCCAACAGCTACTTTGCATTTGCACCTCGCCCATGTTTTGCATAAGCATTTGCTTTTTTTTAAGCAAACCATGACCATACATGTACTGACAAATAAGAGAACACACACAGGCTGTATGCGGCTCTCAGCAGGACATGTGAATATGCTGGCTTTAGGCTGCCTGTAGTCTCATTTCCTTTTTGTGCTTATGATGAACAGTCTGGAATTGTAAGGACATAATGAAAAATCTGGACCAGGATATGCAATTCTTAATTTCTTTTGTTCATTAAAACCATGTTATACTGTTGAGCATTTTAATCCTTTTTATTAAAAAGGAGAGCTCAAAACGTAATAAATAAGTTAATCTGAGGCAAGATGCCAGAAACTTTAGCAATGGAAGTGTAGTGCAAAGGATTGTGGGAGATGATTTACCAGCCACAGAGGTCTGCAGGACAACTCTAATCTGACCGAGGAGGAATAATGGCAATAATTGCTTTGTCTTTGGAGCACACCAGCCTCTGCCTGACTGGCTGCCTGGTCCTGTGAATCATGTGAGGAACGAGGTGGGCCGTACAGTCAGATCTCATTGGGTTTGAAATTACTGAACACTGGAGCACCACAGCAATAATAACCTGAAGGATTAATACTGTCCTTTCATCAAAACTACAAAAAAACTTGTTTTCTTAATTATTTTATAAATTTCCTTTTGTGATATCAAGATATGAAGACCCACTGACCCACATTTCCAGCTCTATATTTTAGATTTGCTTATATTATCTCATACCAGCCCTTGCTGCAACCACTCAGTTCAGTTCAACCTCTATCTGAAACAAACTGTTTCAGCACCTTTCCCTTTAAGGACAACTTTCTTCTGATTGTCCCAGAAAATTGATTCTGTTCATCTGGATGTAGCGTTTTCAGTGGGAGAAACGTTTCGTCACTTATCCACGTGACTTCTTCAGTCTCAGCTGACAGCAGGTTTCCCCAACGTTATAAACAGTACATTATGGGATTATTGTTGGAAAACCCAATTGTTTCCAAGTTTCAACCATCTAACTGTTGATTTGAGGTGAAGTTGAAGAACTTGGAGGTAGAATTATAATTGTTTAAACTGATGATCCTGGAATCTGCAGTCATTCAAGTGGCTCCAAGAGACTTTCCCAAGAGTTCCTTGGACTTTCCCATTGTTTTGAGTATTGGTCAGTCTAATGAGTGCTGTCAAACAAATCCTTTTTATGCTGGCAAAGAGAAACTACCAGTTGTAGTCAATCATGATCACTAACAAGAAGTTAATAGGCCTTGGCCTTATCAAGTTAAAAACACTGCAGAACCTTCAGCACCACTTATTAAAAGATTTAAGTGAATGTGTGTATATACTTGAGTCTGTGTGTATAATTTTGACCCTGTGTGGATTAGAGAAAATCAAAAATAAATTCAAGCTTGTGCACCTAATTCTTGTTTTTTAAAGTCATTAAAGATGTATGCCGTACAGTCATTCCACCCTGGAATAAGAACAGCTCAAAGAAATCATTAAAAGCCCAAACTTACCATGACATTCATGCCCATGACAATGTCTGATAATCCACAGACATCAGTTTGATCAGTTAGCTATGTTTAACTGAAAAATGGTCTATAAAATTAAAAAAAATTATTTCTCTATTATGTCTTTTAATTTCATATTTATTTTCCTGTCCATTGGGATTAGATCATTATAAATGACTTAATACTGTAAACTTAATGTGATGCATCTATGTCATTCAAACACAAACAAGTACACCCAATGTGTTTTTCATTTATGTCTCTAGGGTTTCCTCAAATCTGCTGAGCAAAGAGGGATCCCTGGCATTTGACCACTGCGGATGGTTCAGGAAGTAGAAGAGCACAAACTGAGACTTCCTGGATTTGAGGCTAAACATCCTGGACTCTCATGATAAACTGAAATTAATTCATGCAGAGATTCACCTCTGAATGTATTTTGTTTTATTCAGATGGGTCTTTTTTTTAAGTTTAAATAATTCGTACTCCACAATATGAAAACACATTTGTGCTTTAGAGCCAGAAACCTTCTGTGATGCAAGTGGCTACAGAAGTTTCAACAAAAAGACCTCTGACTTAAAGTTGCACTTCCCATTTCATTACCGTCTTTAGGCTGACTGTCTGTTTTCCACTGCTGAGGGTAATCCATGTTAGCCAGAGCATGTGTGATCTTCTCATCCAGCAACCTAAAATCAGCTGAACTTTGACTGAGCTGCACCTCCTGCTCAAGGTGGCCTAACTGTTCAACGAAGAGCTCATCATCGGCTCCCTGTGCGCAAATAGGAAACTTCTTCAGGATCTCTAGGTAGCTCTGGGAGTCAAGCTGGTCCCTGTTTTCACTTAGGTACTCTGCTGCTTCCTGGGCAACGTCCCTGATGTACTCAAGAGATGCTTCCCCCTCACATTGTTTGACTTCGTTCTGAATGTGAAAGTAGGATGTGACAGAGACAACTTCTTCAAGGTCGTGGCCTGTGGGAGACGGAGAAAATCATAAAAGATCAAAGCAGGAAGTGATAACAAAGTGAGAGCCAAAGTGGTTGACTGAAGGACCTACCTGGAACTGTGAAGCAAAGAGTCAACCTGTCATCGGCTCTTTTTGCTGTAGTCACGTGTGTAAGTCTAGAGCCTTGGACAACAACGTAGAAATCTGCATGTTCAAAAACTCTGGTTTGTAACTGTACATGAGCCTCCACTTGTCCCTGGTTTGAAAAAAGAAAATGAGTCAATATAACCACCTTTGCAATGCATCCAAAGTGCATGATTTCTAGTAGAAGTAAAGCATATTTTATCATTCACTCTATGCTACAGTTACACTACGGAAAATAGTGGTTGGGACTGCGGCATGAACAAAATTATTGCGATTGTGTGCATTGAATTTGTGAACTTGTTGCCTTTGAAATGGTTGCTTCAAAGATGGGGACCAAGTTTGCGAGCACTTGCAATCAGTTGGCATATTCAAAGCAACTTTGGTGCTTCAAAACGGTGATAAAATGGCAATAAGACAGAGTCAGTCTGCTAACATTTTGCTGTCAGTTTGCAACTGAATGGGGTCAAGTTGACAACTACATGCAATCAGTTTGTGATAACATGGCAATTAACTGTGATAAATCGATGAAAATCATAAATCTGTTGCCATCTGTTGCAAATCTGTGGCCGTCTACATACACAGAATTTCACATTAAACATAAATTCACATTAACTGCTTAGATTCAGAGTCCAGCCAGAACCTCACATATTTGAAACATATATTCAGAAATCCCTTCACAAATAGCGACACAGTTGCTGCAAAATGGCACAGATGCTCTGCAACTGTGCTTTGATGTAGGAATAAAACCCGGATACAACCAGTTGGCAACTAATTGAGTCAAGTGCACTATTTCAAAGAGACGTGTCGCAGACGAGTTGTGGTCATTGGTGCAGACTGGCTCAGACTGATTTCAAGGACTTGGCAATCTGTCTGCATTTATAAATTAGAAGGCAGTTATTTGCAAACCTTTACCAATCTGTCTGAGAGTGTTTGTAGTCAGTCAAAGTCAGACTGCAACTGTTTGGAGACGGGTTGCCTCCCACCAGGTGACCAACTGATCCCTGCAAATATTTGTAATCAGTTACTAAATGCAAAAACATTTTATGCAATCACTGGAAAACCACCAAATGTTCCTAGGTGCAAGGAGGTTGCCATCCTATTTTTACTCTAGTGTGACTGAGCCATTAAGTGCTACGTGAACTCAAAGAGGGAAAAATTTGGGATTTAGTTTCACAACATTCTGTGTAATCACTGTACTGAATCCCAAGAAGAAAACAGACGACAGTTAAGTTCTCACAATCCATCCTACTGAGATTCTACGTTATAATTCACTTTAGCCTTTTTTCCTTTATTATCCTAATGACTGTCACAACTTTTCTGAGTGTCTACAAGCTAATGAAGATAGCTGCAGAAAATATGGCTCATAGAATCAAACTGTTTGTACACAAACAAAAACCAACAAGATTTTCCTGATTTTTCAGTGCATACAGAGCAATGATTATGCTTCTACAGAGAAGGACGCTGTGACATCAAATCAGCAATATGCTGGAAGAATGACTGTTCTTTGTAATCGCCGTCCTCGTGTCAGTATAGATAACTCAGCACTGGAATTCATCTCATCAGCATTATTTTCCTCCATAAGAGGGTTAGCTAACAGTTTATCCGGAATCTGACACTCCAGATAAATTGTGTGCAATACTCTTATCTAAAACGTATGTCATGTTTTAATGCATTTGCAGTGCCTACATCAGCTTCACTTTACACTGAAAGAATGCATTTTTTTCTCAGGACATTTTGTGTCTTCACCACATGTTCTTCAGTCTTAATTTCTCTTAGCAGGATAATCTAAATTCACCTGCCTTACAGGTGATTCCTGTGGCAACATAAAGTCTACAGTCATTATCTGCACATTATCTGGTTTCAGTCAAATTTTTAACCTTTACCCCTGTTCTTTCTAAACCCTTGGAGGTTTCAAGAGTTGCTATCTTCCTCTTGTTTGCAAGGCTGTTATTTGGAAGTCATAAACAGGTCTGACTCAAGCTGCAGTTTCTCCGCTTTCAGTGGTTAGCTGCAGTACCACTTAGTGCACACTTATCGCTGATTGTTTTTCCGCATAACAAAAGATAAGATTTTGTCCTGCAGCTTGTGTAGCCTTCGTGACTTCCTGCAAGTCTAACTCTACATCGAGTCATTCATAAAAATAAATTTAAAAAAGTAATATAATTGATTTATATATTTATGCTGCGTACAGTTTTCTGTATTTTTCATACCGTATTCTTTTTATATGTCTATAAAAACACACAAGCACATGTGAACACTACTGTAATATTGTTTGATTGTATTTTTACTCCTCCACAGAGGAAATGGTTTCCACTTAATTGTCTCAACATTGTGCCATAGCCTTAGACAATATCACTTTAAGACAGACAAAATTTGATCAGACAGATCTGAACTGTACCTCCTGAGCCTTAGAGATGAGAACAGAGGATGGCTGGGGTTGTGATATGACGACACACTGATGTGATATATGGCCTTTTTTCCAGAGCATCATCATGACACAAGCTGATCCAGTAACAATGAAATATTCAACACCGTGTAGTTTTACTTCATGCCTTTCACATGGCAAGTTTTAAGGTCAGGGAATATTCAGTTATGAATATAAGAATTTGTATATATGCCTGATAGGAATCTATGAGGCCCTTTTTCGGTTATGTGACATAACAGCTGGACTGTATTTTGTTTTAATGTTTATTTTCATTAAAACACTGAATCCAATGATACACCAGAGAGATGGTTTTATAACCTCCACATGTTATTGTCCATTCAGTGGGGGGAGAAAAAACAACATCAAATCTGCTGCCTGGTCTCCAGGAAACCTGTAGTTGTCAGCTCTACAGCTCTTTGCCATGATCTCCTGAGTGTATACACAGGTGACGTCAGGGGACCGAGATCGGTGCCACCACAACAACAAAAACAGCTCCAATAACAGTTAGTTCCCCTCAGTGCAAAGACTAGCTATTTCAGTTAAGAAACCCACACAAATAACATTTTGTATCATTAAGAAAAACTGCACTGTGCAATGGAGTTTGCTATAATCCTCTGAAATGACCAAAAAAAAAAAATCCAATTAGAGTCACTATAAACCCTCATAACCTATTTACTTTGATCAAAGAACAACAGAGGCCACCATTCCCCTAACTTCCACATGCTCGAGGAAGATAAGCTCATGAACATTCACGCACAAATACATTACATTAATCAGAACAATTGTCTAACCACAAATATGTGACAGTACGTCACACAATACCACAGTGACACTGTAGGCTGTTCACATCTGAACTCAAATAAATTCCAGAGTCTTGAGAGTGACAACTAGCTTGTGCTGAAGGCCTTTTCTCATACTCAGCTGAGACACATACCTCTGATTTAATCTGCTGTGCAAATGAGATACTAATAACTAGTCTACATGTCAGAAGGGGCTGGTGTAGTGCCACAACCATTCATGTCAAAGAACAGTGCTGTCGGTAGACTTGCTGTTACATAATATTCTCAAGAAGTAGTGAAATGAATAATTACGACATTTGACAAAGCCGCTGTAATAGGAGAGCATGTCTATTTGGTGAAGTAATGTTTTTTTATTCTTATTTTATGACTAACTTATTCTGCATCAATAAATATTTGGAAAAGTGAGACTTTCTGTTGATTTGACATGTGAAAAGCAAACACAATCATCACAGCACTTAAAAGGGAAAATACTACAAACCTTTGCACAAACATACCTGCTATTTTAAAGCAAACTGCGATTACGCTATCAAACCACACTCACAATCTAACAAACAGTGTAACAAGGATACACCTAATCTATCTGCGTGAGACAAAAGCTGGTAAGAGTCTTGCAAGCAGATCTGTAAATACTGGTTTAAGTAGAGCCCAACAATACACTCACCAGCCACTTTATTAGGTACACCTTCCTAGTACTAGGTTGGATTCCCTTTTGCCTTCAGAAAGGCCTTAATTCTTCATGGCGCACATTCAACAAGGTGCTGGAAACATTCCTCGGAGATTTTAGTACATACTGACATGATAGCATGGCACAGTTGCTGCAGATTTGTTGGCTACACATCCATGATGCGAATCTCCCGTTCCACCACATCCCAAAGGTGCTCTATTGGATTGAGATATGGTGACCATGGAGGCCATTTGATTACAATGAACTCATTGTCATGTTCAAGATACTAGTTTTGAGATAACATGCCAAGTTATCCTGCTGGAAGTAGCTGTCAGAAGATGGGTACACCGTGGTGTACAGTGAGGCATAGAGAGATGCTCTTCTGTATGCATTGTTTGTAAAAAGTGGTTATTTGAGTTAGTGTTGCTTTTCATTTTCAACCAGAGAACTGGTTTGTGGATTTTTTTTTTTCAGACCATTCTCTGTACACTCTAGAGATGGTTGTGTGGGAAAATCCCAGTAGATTAACAGTTTCTGAAATACTCAGACCAGCCTGTATGGTCACTTTTCTCCCCAGTTCTGATGCTCGCTTTGAACTTCAGCAGGTTGTCTTGACCATGTCTACATGCCTAAATGCGCTGAGTTGCTTCCATGCAATTGGTTAATTAGATATTTGGATCAATGAGCAGCTGATCACGTGTACCTAATGAAGTGTACGCGTGTATCTAATGAAGTGGCTGGTGAGCGTATACTAAATGATTGATATTATCAACTGATACTGGCCTATCACAGATGTATCCTCTCGCCAGGTATGTTGATATGTGCCAATATAAAAACTTTTTCACAGAAAATAATGCAGAGAATGTTGCTTACAAAAATGGAGCCAATATATCAGAATATTTTTACTTTTAAAAAAAAAAAGGTATCACATTGGTATCAAGATCAACCTGGGCTATTATGATCATCATTATTATTATTATTATCATTATTATTATTATTATTATTATCAGACAGATATTAGCTATTTGCCAATCTATCAGTATCTTCATTTATAATGGCTGATAAATGAAATTTCGAAAAGTAAAAAAAGGGACGAGAGAAACACCCTTCAGCCATGCTGAGTGTTACCGTTGCATAATTTGTCCACCAGAGGGCACTCTGCAACTTCCCTGTTGGCAATATTTGGAAGGCCATCAATAAAAAAAAACAAAAAAAAACAGCTGATCCAAGCAGAGTTGGGCAGAGCATAAACGAGTAAATAAATAACTGCACATAACAAATGTTAGGGAAATCTGTTTATGTTAGGTTTCTGAAAAACAAAAAAATATCGGCCGATATATTGAATATTGGATTCTTAAATCACCAAATATCGGTATCGGTCTTAAAAATCTTATTGGGCTCTAACCTTGGCCCCAAAAATCCAGGATTGGTCAAGCACTTAGGCACAGCCACTTAAGCTAAACTTTAACACTGGCGTGCTAACTTGCTCACAACAGCACTGCTAACATCCTGATATTTAGCAGTTATTATGGTTACCACTTTTACCACCTTATTTGGAAAACCACAGATTTGGATAAACTAAAATGATGTGCTAAATACAAAATAATGTACAAAAATGTAAAATTAGATTTTACCCTCTCAGAACACAAAAGCAGATAGCTGTAACAGCAGAATTTGGGGGATTTTTGAAAAGGAAATGTCAACCTGCTGCTGTCATTCACATTCATCCTGAGAGCGCCACAAAACTTCATGATAGTTTCAGAACCTTCAGTCTGAATAAATGTGGTGGCACACCACCAAAAAAAATCAACCAGCTGGTGTTGCTACAGCTGAGAAACATAGTTAATTTCCGGTTCACCAACATGGCCACACATTCTTCTTGCAGGGGCATAAGTTTAATTCAATCATGCACCTGGACAAACAACATCACTTTCACATCAATAAAATCTCCTTCTACACAAGAACTCCCAACACTTTTTCCATCCAATTCACAGCAGCCATTTCTTGATCTCGTCCTTCAGTATTTGCTATGGGCCTGACACTGTGTTGCGTGTGTGGAGGTGCACCATAAAACTTTACTAGGCGTGCTACAATAGCAGTCTTTATATCACAGCAGTGTGCCACGGCTTGTCTACACAAAGCCCAGCATTGAAATCTGGATCTCATTCAGCGGTGAGAGTTGCTCCTGTTCAGCTGTGACCTCTGAGGGTGGAGACACCACTTCCTCTTAGTATGTGTAAGTGCTAGAGCCCATAATGATTCACATGCCTGGGCCTTCAGACCGGTCCTCCATCAGATTCTGTGAGTGAATAGAGGCAACGATTTTGGAGCAAGCCCCCCCCAAACTGGTGACACAGCAAAACAAGCAGACTGCTTACCAGAAATCTGGCAACGCTTCAGTGATTGGCCCACCCAGGCTTCCACATTTACAGGAGAATAGGGAGAGAGAGAAAAAGGCAAAAAAGCAAAAGAGAGAAAGAGAGAGAGAGATGGCAGATATGAAGGGGGAAAAGACAAAAGAAATGAACGAAGGAGAAACAAGTGTTCTAAAATGTATGTAGTGCACACCATGTAGTTTGACAATCTTACAAAAGAAAATTTATATATTTTTAAATGTAAAATATATGTAATGTGTAGTCCTCAAAGAGCCAATGCTCACTGTGGAAGCCATGCTTTCAGAAGCCCTTGTCATGTGGTGTGCGGCTGTGTAAAGCCTGGCTTCCCCAGGGACTGAAACCCTGCTGGCTTGGGTTTCACCTGCGACACAAGGCTTACTAGTCAGCCAGTGCACAGAGGGAGAGACGGGACTTAGAGAGGAGAGGGATGGCTGGAGGGAAAGACTTCTGCTGAGTAAAAAAATAAAATAAAAAGATTACCCAAACACCTCAGACACACACTTAAGCAAAGGCTGCAGTCACTTACATACAAAGGCACCTCCCTCCGGTTCACCTCCATTTTCTGTCCATACACCAAAGACCTGGAGACGAAACAGTAGTGTTACTATGACACCGGATTAACAACAGCGGCACCTAATCTAATGTATAACCATACTACAACTGAAGCATTAAATATTTCACCACATTTATTGCATTTATGTTATTGTTTGGGGTGAAACTTTAACCTCTAAAATCTGACCTGCCTCCTGGCCCCACTGTCTCCCAAAGTCAGCACCAAGAGATCGTATGCTATTTTTATGTGCCATGTTTAAAAACATTTCCTGAGGTGAGTAAGATGAAGACTCTTACAAGGCTTAGTTTGCTGATGTTGTCCTACCTGTGTGAATGGAAAAACAATAGCTACACTAGGTACAGAGTTCAGCTCTTCAGATAGGATACAGTAGTGGTAGAAACGGTAACTCTATCATCAGCACACACCTGATCCACTGTGACTTCACTCTCAGCTGTGAATAGTGCATGACTTCAAAGCTGCACAGCAGGTCTGCAGGCTGTGCTTTGTCTAGACACTCATCTGCATCAGCTGGGGCACCTCCAACAGTTTGATCCTGTGGCTCAGCAGATTATTTCTGTTTATGCTTTCATTCTGGCATGTCTATACTGTGCATAATAAACCTTCTCTCTTTAGTGAGTTCCTGCAGAATTATTTACTTTCATTTTTCAGGTCCCAATCAGGAGTGCAACTCATAATTAGGCCTATTTTAATTAGATAATTTTTTCTTATATATTATTTTCTTTTTTCCTTTTGGGTGCGCCAAATAGGCATAAATTCCATAAAATGGGCTGAATGTTAATCTAACCCATAAATGGGTTCCTTTTGCATGAATAAATGGGATTATAAATTGTATCCATAATTTTAATTTAGTAGTATTTTAAGTTAATTTAATTGTAGCAACCAATCCACATGTATGCACTGGCTGAAATACTGTAGATGTATTTTTTTTATGGTAACGACGATGAAAGGAAAAAAAAATGATGGCAGCCACAGTTTTGGTTAGATTATGTATGTCCTGTTTTTAAATGAAAGAGCATTTCAAAAATCTACCAGTATGCAAGTTTTCACACTTTTAAAGAAATTTCTGGTTAAAATTGCAACTGATTCACTGCTTAGCGCTTATGACACATGAAATGTGTGACCAAAAGTCCAAAACCCAAAGATATTCATCTCACAATGGAAAAAAAGGAATCACACATTTAATAATTCACCCCAAACATTTTTCAAACTCATCTCCTGCCAATTTACTAATTCATTAATTGAATAATCTCCTTAGCCAAACTTAGCTCCATGTGAAGTTCTCCATGAAACTGTTGCTAGGATACAGACTAAACATCCAGAGGCAGTCTTCTTAATATCAGGAGACTTCAATCATGTTTCCCTCTCCTCCCACCTGACTGGATTCACACAATTTGTTGACTGTCCTACCAGAGAAAATAAAACCCTTGATCTGCTGTACACCAGTGTCAAAGAAGCTTACAGAGCTACTGCCTTACCACCACTTGGCAGATCAGACTGATCAACTGGAAGACTCCTCTCTACAGAAAATCATTTGCACCCACAGCCATCAGGCTTTACAATTCTCATACAACTAGCAGATGAGCTATGTCAGACATACGAATTTCCCTTTGGTATCAATAAAGTTATTCTTATTCTTATTCTTAGCTTTGATCTCATTACATGTAATTTAAGGATTAATGAATGTTTTTTTTGCTGATGCCACTTACTCTTTATAAAAGTATGTCAATGAAAGGTGGGCAGGTCAATTCATTTACAGTGGGGGAAATAATTATTTGATCCCCTGCTGAATTTGTAAGTTTGCTCACTTACAAAGAAATGAAGAGTCTCTAATTAATTAAATATATATATTGATTTGCATGTCATTGAGTGAAATAAGTATTTGATCCCCAAGCAAAACATGACTTAGTACTTGATGGAGAAACCCTTGTTGGTAAGCACAGCAGTAAGACGTTTCTTGTAGTTGGTCACCAGGTTTGACACATCTCAGGAGGGATTTTGGTCCACTCCTCTTTACAGAAACTCTCTAAATCCTTTTGGCTTCTTGACTGCCATTCAGCAACTTGAAGCTTCAGCTTCCTCCACAGATTTTCTATAGGATTGAGGTCTGGAGACTGGCTAGGCCACTCCATGACCTTAATCTGCTTCTTCTTTAGCCACTCCTTTGTTGCCTTGGCAATATGTTTTGGGTCACTGTCATGCTGGAAGACCCATCCACGACCCATCTTCAGTATTCTGGCTGAGGGAAGGACGTTCTCATCCAAGATTTTACAATACTTCATCCATTGGCCCCTCAATGCAGTGAAGTCGTCCTGTACCCTTAGCAGAAAAACAGCCCCAAAGCATAATGTCTCCACCTCCACGCTTGACTGTGTGGATGGTGTTCTTTGGGTCATACTAACAATTTCTCTTCCTCCATGTATTTCTCTTTCTCCTGCGAGTCGAGTTGATGCCAAAGAGCTCGATTTTGGTTTCATCTGGCCACAGCACTTTTTCCCAAGCCTTCTCTGAATCATTTAGATTTTCACTGGCAAACTTAAGACAGGCCTGTACATGTGCCTTCTTGAGCAGGGGGACCTGCAGGGGGACCTGCTGAAAGACTTTAATCCATTATGGTGTA
>VUQS01071366.1:0-14363 GCA_015108495.1 Heterochromis multidens
CGCAGTTCCTAATCCTAATTGGGACAAAGATTATATGATAGATGTTTTCAAAGCATGGGAACTGATGAGCAAACAATGGCCAGCGAATACAATGAAGAAAGAAAACATCCCAACAGAGCAAGAGCTAAGATGGCCACAGCGGGACTTCACTAACCAACGGGTGGCATCAGTGTAGTGAGAGATGTTTTATATACAGTCTATATTTGCTACATCCGTCCATCGTCTTCCACTTGTCTGAAATCGAGTCGCGGTGGCAGCACGCTAAGCAGGGTATTCCAGACATCCTTCTCCCAGCAACACTTCCTAGTTCCTCCTGGGGAATCCCGATGCATTCCCAGGCCAGATGAGATAAATAATCTCTCCAGCAGGTTCTGGGTCTACCCCAGGGTCTTCTCCCAGTTAGGCACACCTGGAAAAACTCCAAAGGGAGGCGCCTGGGAGGCATCCTAACCAGATCTCTGAACCACTTCAACTGACTCCTTTTGACATGCAGGAGCAGTGGCTCTACTCCAAGATCCCCCTGGATGTCTGAACTCCTCACCCTATCTATCACTCTTTTGATCATTACCCTTATTTCATGACCATAGGTGAGGGTTGGGATCTAGATCGACCAGTAAATCGAAAGCTTCACCTTTTGGCTCAGCTCTCTCTTTACCAGTCAAAGGAGTGCTGATGAATTGCCACCCTACCTCGAAGGTGAGGTCTGGTTGCCAGGCCTGTGTCCATGGGGCTTGGTCGGGCACAGCCCAAAGAAATAACATGGATCTGCTGCAGTGTGGGCCCACCACCTCCGGGGACATTGAGCATTGGGGTCAGGTGAAGTGTGAGCTGGGTGGTTGGTAAAAGCCTACCAGGGCATGTGGACCCCCAGCATTGCAGACTGTTACAATTGCTAGATTGGGTCCAATTGCACCAGTCTAATAAAACTAATAAAACTAATAGCATGCTGTATTAAATAAGAGTTTAAACTAAGGATTCAAACCATTAACTCCTTAGCAAAAATGTCTTGTGAATCCACAAATAAAGTGAGAAGTAGGGTTATTATCTCATAGGCTTCTCTACAATCAGGAGGCACTGATCACCCATGCTTGGTGCTGGAAAAGGGCAGATGAAGATGATGATGTTGGCATGCTTATGTTACCACTTCCTGTTATTTAAATACATGTAAATCGTTAAATCGCACTCTATAGTGGCAAACTTTGCACTAACAGCAGTGCATGTTATGAGATACTGGTGTAAGAGCAGATTTTACTGGAGAGTTTTAATGTTCTTTGTTTTTTCTTTTTCCTGCACAAATGGAAGCCATAAAACTGCACCTTAGACAACCAAAAAAAAGAAAAAGAAAAGTAAAATAAGAACAATCAGTTTGGCCCTGCCTGTAGCTCTGCACTGTTGCAGCCTCAGTCTCAGTGTAATAAGTCAACTGCTAATTACAGAACAAGTGAGATTACAACCTGAGTGTGTTCCTGCTACCGCCTGGTTGTCAAACATCCCTCCAGCAGAAATCAATAGGTCATCATCTCTACATATTACTACATATCGGGAGGAGATGAGGAAGAGGAGGAGGCAGAGGTGTTGACAAGAAATCAAAGGAGGTAAAAAAAAAAAAAAGGACATGCCTATGTCGCTGCTATTTATGGGCATAAGCACAAATTCATATAATACATATGATACATACATTCAACAGAAGATCATTATAATTCAATGGTGGCATTAAGTCTACAATCCAGGTATCTTCTGGATTTTTCAGGCTTTTTAATCTATGTGTAAAATGTTTAGTGGGGTTTAGTCTATTGTTTTCAGTGTGAAATACCTCGGGTCTTATCAGTCGAAAGAGTGTCGTGCCCTCAGTGTAGAGCTGATAGTGAAACTCAGAATGCATCAACCATTGGCCATTGTCCAGAGAAAGGGAGTGACAGCAACAATGAGTCAGTAAACAATCGGGTCATTAATGGTTAAACTAGGAAACTACAAAGTAGCTGCAGGAGGGTGTGTGTGAGTCAACAGAAACATAAAATCCACTTAAAATGTGCCACTGACTCAGAGTCAATCATTAAACAGTCTGAGAGTCAGAGCAGGGATAGATATTGATTGCCATTTTTACAGGTCATTTCCTCTGAAGATGATTAATACGTCTGTTTCTCAATCTTCTTGCGGCCCGTCGTCTCTGATGTTTAACCTCCAGGCTGGCTGGGTCTCTGAAGAAGCCAGGGGAAGTTTGAATGCACTGGAGGATATTTCTGTGCATATAAGAAAACTTCAGAACCTGGTGCTGGTGTGGATCCAGTTCTGACTGTCTTTTCAGAACCTGCCTACATGACTGGTATATTTAGCATTACATACAGGGATATTTCCAGGATTTTTTTTCTAATGGGGTTCAGAAATAAATACAATGTATTGTAGGGTTCAGGCTCATGTGCAGCTCGGTGCTCCCATACAGATATATTACTGCTGAGATTTATTTTTTAACTCTAAAAAATAAGTAGAAGCTAAACCTGTAAAAAATATAGTAGAGTACAAGTAGAAAGCAGCATGCCATATAAATTTGTACTTGTTATATTTTGAAATCTGTTACACAGGTTCCTGCTTCCTGTATTTGTTCAGTTTCCCGCTCTTTTGTGCCTACCTAGCCAGGCTAGCTAGACAGCTAGCTATTCATCTAAAAGAAACATACAAACAAAAAAACAAAAATGAAACATATAAAATCTTAATTATATAAAATATAAGCTACACAGCTGTAGTGACTGGGCCCAAATATGCTTGTTATCGTGTTCTGTATATTCGGTTGCTAGCTTGATAAACATTAGCCTCCTGTTAAAGAGTTAACAGAGGTAACTGGGGTAACATCATATGTACTGTTGGTGCTGCTGTCAGCAGGCTAGGTTGTAAAGGCTATGAAGTCCAACTAATGTCCAATCCAAAATACATTCACAGGCACTTTATTAGGTACACCTGTTCAACTGCTCGTTAATGCAAATTTTGAATCAGCCAATCACATGGCAGCAACTCAATGGATTTAGGCATGTAGACATGCTCAAGACGACCTGCTGAATTTCAAACTGAGCATCAGAATAAGGAAGAAAGGTGATTTAAGTGACTTTGAACCTGACATGATGCCAAACGGGAGGGTCTCAAAGAGTATTTCAGAAACTTCTGATCTACTGGGATTTTCCCACACAATCATCTCTAGGGTTTACAGAGAATGGTCCAAAAAAGAGAAAATTTCCAGTGAGCAACAGTTGTCAGGGCCAAAATGTCTTGTTGATGCCAGAGGAGAATGGCCAGATAGGAAGGCAACAGTAACTCAACCACTTGTTACAACCAAGGTATGCACAAGAGCATGTCTGAATGCACAACATGCCCCTTAGTACCAACTGAGAATTATCTAAACACTACAGCCTACCTGAGTATTGTTGCTGATCATGTCCATCCCTTTATGACCCCAGTTTACCCATCTTCTGATGGCTGCTTTCAGCAGGATAATGCGCCATGTCACAAAGCTCAAATCATCTCAAATTGGTTTCTTGAACATGACAATGAGTTCACTGTACTCAAATGGCCTCCACAGTCACCAGATCTCAAACTAATACAGTATATCTGGGATGTGGTGGAACAGGACATTCACATCATGGATGTGCAGCCAACAAATCTGCAGCAACTGTGTGATGCTATGATGTCAATATGGACCAAAATCTCTGAGGAATGTTTGCAGCAATCTCTCCCAGTCCACTATATAAATCACTCTCCTTCCACTCAGTCGTATTTACTTCCATTTTCACCTTCATCATTTCATAATCACATCCCAGATTACATTTTCTGAAATGAACTGAGTCAATGTCACTGCCTCATTTGTTGGACTGTCCCTGTTTATTTTTCCTGATTGGATGTGAAGTCAGTACACTGTAAAAACTCCATCACAAAAACAACACGAGAGAGGACGACTTTGGTTCAATGGGCAGTGTGTTTTTTATTTTTTTAAGGTAATGTTAAACAGGGAAAAATGCCTTTGTTGAGGATTTTTAGTATAGGTTTGGTTAGGCTGCAGGGAAGGATTGGTTTAACAGGCACTTCCTTAAGGTTAGATAACCTTCATTGTCATACTGAACTTGTATATAATGTCAGCAGCTTTGCCTAATGCCTATGACCACAGATAGCACTGACACTTAAATGCAAATCACTGATAAAACTGGTGAAAATGTTAAAATGTCAAAAACTGTTCTCTTATGGCGTCTTGAGGCTGGCTCCAAAAGCAAAGCTGTCCCACCAAAAAATATGAACAACTTTACAGCAGAAATAAATGTGTTTACAGCCTTCTACAAAAAAAAAAAAATCTCAATAGCCAGTTTTCCTGTTCAGAGTTTAGGTTCAACTGCCATTTCTATTTTTCTGACAGCCAAAATACCAAATTCAAGCGCATAAACATTTCCCAGGTCAGTTGGTGTTATACAAAAGTATAGCTCTGTCCAATTCAGTTAGATAAGGTGGTTACTCACTGTACTGTGCAAAAGTCTATAGCCACCCCTCACTTCTTTATATTTTGCTAGGAAAATGGGAAATAGGTAAAGTGATTCATTGAAACATATGCACACATATATGGAAATACAGTATACAAAGAGAAAAAAAAGTTTGTACAATTCTAACGAGCTTGAAAGTCAATATGTGTTATGACCATCTTTATTCTTAAATACATCCTGAACTCTCTGAGGCAGCTTTCTTCTAATTTCTTTAAGTAGTCTTCAGGAATAGTTCTTCAGGCTTCTTGAAGGACATTCAAAGCTCTTCTTTGGATGTTTCTGCCTTTTGTTCCGTTCTCTGTCACGATGATCCCACACTGCTTCAATAATGTTGAGGTCTGGGCTCTGGGGAGGCGAATCCATGACTGATAGTGTTCCACTGTGTTCTTTTATCCAGGTATGATTTTACTGCATTAGCAGTGTGTTTGGGATTATTGTCATGCTGAAAAATAAAACTGCTGCCAATCAGACGTTCTCTATAATCTGGCCATACGTTTATGTGTTCATAATTCCATCAATTTTGCCAAAATCCCCAACACCACTGGCTAAAATGCAGTCTAAACCATGAAAGAGCCTCCACCATGTTTGACAGATGGCTGTAGACATTCACTGTTGTACCTCTCCCCTGACCTCTTCCGTACATATTGACAACAATCTGAACCAAATGTTAAATTTGGATTCATCACGCCATAAGACCAGTTGCCACTGATTTTCAATGAAGCTCTTGTGTAATTTGAGGTCTTAAAAAAGCTTGATTGCCTGCAAGCCAAGCATCCAAACAGTACCATGGCGTAGTTATGATGGGAAGTTAAACTGTGGCTCAGATCTCATCAGTTAACATCAGAGGTTTCTTCTCTTACCCTCAGTGTACAGGATCAAGCTCTACCTCATCTACTACCACAGTCTGTCATCTTGCAGCTTGAAAGCACTGTCCTGTTTCTGTGACACCTTGGTGTATCTCTGTCTCTTCGGCTGCAGCAACATCTGCAGCATTTCTTTATATAGCCTACAGTCTTTTTTGCAGTACGTGTTTTGCAGAAACAACCTCTGGGTTCTCTCACAGAAGGACAGTTTTGCTGGTTTTGATCTTCTCATAAAGAAAGGCATAGTACATTATGTAACTGCACTTCATTTTTAACTCAACATTTTCCTAACTAGAAGCATACTGCTTTTGCCCCTTGCAGACATTTTAAAAAAGAAACTGGATCACTGAATCATCCATCAATCTCTTGTTGGGTTGAATCAAGGTTAGAACTACAGCTGTACCCATTTTAATCTCTATGATGGATGTTTCTTTGGGAGTTTTTTTGTTTCTTCACAGGTTTGGACATTTTTCTTTTCATCAAATCACCCCAAAAATGTTCACTTTATGTTCTAAAGGCTCAACCAAGACACTCGTCTCTATATAAGGTAAAACTCTGCCACCAAACGCTACAGCTTTCTGGCACAACAACTACTTTCAAGCTGCTGGAACTCTTCCCACACCAAACAATGTGGCAAAATGACCAACGCCTCATCTTCAAGGTCCCCGGAGGCCACTAAAGGACCTCAAACACATCTGTAGAACTCAGGTTGGTGAAGCAAGTTTAAAGTTGCGGTACTGTGAGGATAGCTGACACCAGGCTGGAAGCTTTTGTAGTGATTACACGTCACTGACACTCAGTTCTGTTCTGACTCCAGGGTTAGATGGAGGGAGATGATTTGTGAGCCCTGTCATATTTTACAGTGTTCATCTCATGGGGTAAAATCATCCTAAGAGATCAGATCAATGGCAGCTCGTATAAGGACAGATCAATAATGTTTAGAGACAGACTGATCAGTAAAACCGGCGAGTTCTGATGTCTGGGAGCCTCGAGTGTAATGAAGGAGACAGACAGAGAAAAAGAGGAAGGCAGGAGTTTTATCTACAACTCTGGTACATCTTCAGGTACTTTTTTTTAAAAAGTTTGCAATCCCATACTTATTTGGGGAGAAAGTAATTGAGATTATGAGACTTATGAGCTAAATCTAAAATGGATGAGACAAACTGTAGTTAAGAGTCTCTGTTTTATTTACTTTTTCCTCACTTTTCACACCTCACTTCCTTTCATCATCACTAATTGGCTCTTAATTGAAATCATCTTCACATATTCTTTACTTGACTGCATCCCCTTTCACTCTCTCCTTCACCTCCACTTGGGGCTCAGGGTATGATGAGCTTGTTACTCATTATTTCTTATACTAAGTTAGTTCAGTCAATGACTTTCTCTCCAGAGAAAGCAGTCCATGTGTGTCTTCCCCCTCTCCCCATTCACAATGCAATTAATTTAGAGTTGAAAATAAACCTTAAAGCACTAAAGCATAATTTGATGGCCGTATTCCTTTATGCATTCTGACGGGAAACCCATGATGATGCCAGATCTTTACTTCTGAACCTCCTCAGTAAAATAGCAGGAAACTTTATCAGTTTAGTAATTAAGCAATATTGCCACTGGAACCGGCCTTATTATTAACAGTACTAATTTGAGTTTGAGCTGTTATTTCTCAACAGTTGTTAAACAAATCAAGTAAAGATAAAACTGGAAAGGGTGATGAGTTGCACCAATATCAACTCAAGGAAAAGTAATTGAAGTGACAGAGTGGGAAATATGATAGACAGCAGTTATTATATATATAAGAGCTGTGTATTTCATATATGTTGTAAAATGTACATTGATTGTGCATGTTTTCTTCCAGACGATACGATTAAGGTCTTAAAAAAGTAGTCAGATACCTTAATAAAAGGAATATTGCTCTCTGAAAACAATCCACACATCCAGTGACTGAGCACTCAAAGGAAAAGCCAAACACTAATTTACTGTCAAAGCCAACGGCAAAGACAACACCACACCTTCACCTCACTCTTTAGCAAAACACCCTCCAACGCCATTATTTTCCAGCAAAGCCAACGATGATCCGATGACAAGAATACAACAAAGTACACAAACACTATCCAACAGCAGCTCTGCACTGGCTGTTATTAAAACCAGATTTACTAAATATCCTGATGATTAAAGCACAAACTTTGAGTTAACTTCGCAACTTACAGGACTTAAAGGATCTGTTGCTAACGTCTTGGTGCAGATACCACAGCACCCCTTCAGGGGTGTAGTGCAGTCAATGCCTCTACAGGTCAGGGGGACCAACACAATATTAGGCAGGTGGTCATAATGTTATGCCTGATCGGTGTATGTACATCTACTACTACCTGCTATTGTTGTGTTTTTATAGCTGCTTGTCTTCATCCTGATTATTACTAGATATTATTATTGGATATTATTCTTATGGCATTGTTTGACTGAACATAAACTGAATTAGTTTGTGACGTTCAGCTCGATCCCAGCGCTAAAATTTTAAGACACACAGACTGCAGCCTGAGGCCTCAACTCAAACTCTCCTCTAATTTTCATTTCTTATTCCTCCTCTGCTCTGTCTTGCTCTCTTTTACACTAACACTATTTTTCTTTCTCTTCTTGTTACTTTCTCAAATTGCTCCGTAATTAATGACTTTTCCTCCATGTGTCTGATTGATGCTGGTCAGCTGTGGTCACGCACCTCCTGCAATTGATTGGCCAAAGCGACTCCTGCAATCAGTGAGCAGTGACCACCACCTCATCCTCCCCCCTCCTCTTCTTCCTTCTCATCATCCGTCCTCCTTCTCCTCTCACTCCTTCCCAGTCCCTTTATCTCCTCCCCGATCATCATCCCCCTCCTCCCCCTCCTCCCCCTCTTTCGCCTCTCCACACCTCGTTGGTCAGCCTGGTTGCTTGGCAACAGCTGCTCTCTGTCCTCCAGGTACTGTGGATGTGTGAGGGAAGAAAGGCAGGTGGAAAAAAAGATGCATGATAGGGAAGAGGGAGGGATGGAAGAATAGACAAGGAAGAGGGAGAGATATAATAAGGGATGGAGGGATGCTAAAGAAAAGGGAGACAAAAGGAGAAGTAAAATATGGGGATGCTTGCAGGGGGAAAGGAAGGAGGAGTTATGAAGGCATGAGTGGCGGTAGGGAGTGTATGTTCTACAGCACAGCGACCATCTCCGCTCTCCTAATTCTCCCATTTATCTTTTCTACCTGCTCTGAAATGGAAAGAAATTGACCTTTCAGCTTTTGGACACGTTGAGCCGCTGGACTCGCGCTAGAGCCGTGTGGATGCAGAGTTCAGCTGGTGGGCTCAAATTAGAGCCTTGAACAGAGAGAGTTCAGCACAGGAGTAACCTGCCAGTTGCTGGTTTAAAGTTATTCCTTTAAATGCTAATTAGCAGTGAGGGGGTGGTGTTATTTGTAGGTCAGCCCAGATGCTAACATCATTTGGCTCCCTTGACAAAAAGCGAAGGGGATTTTTCCACATCCATCACAACATTTAACCTCTGTGGAAAACAATAGTTACAATAAATACAAGTTGACGCCACTTAAACAGTAACATCAGGCTATGAAAGAGCTGCATCACGGACGCATGATGTTAGGGTCACCACCACTAAACTCAGTGTGTCTGGCACCTTCTGTGTTGAAGTAATGTGGTCCGGGTGGTCTCTAACTTCAGCTCGTTGTTTTCCCATCTATGGTTGGGATGTGGTATGGGGGTGTGGTGGTTAGCACTGTTGCCCCCACTCGAAAGCTGATGCTCGACCCTGGGTCCGTGCTGGTGCATGAAAAGTTAATTGATGATTGTTTAAAGTAACAGCTCTCTTGTTACTGTGCAGCAGCATGTTAAGGTCTGCAAACACTCCTTCAACTGCAGGCTGTTTTGCATATTTAGATCTGTGCAGGTATTTGTTTAAGAAATGCAAATTACAAGGTGATTCCATAACTTTTTTCTTATACTTTATCTAGAAGAATATGCCATCATATACACACATACACATGATTTAAAAAAATTTTTTTTTAAATTTTTTTGCATTTTCAAACCTGTTGTGGAACAATTTAAAGGGGATCAATTCTGCTTTTAGATACTGTTCCAAGGTTGGATGCTCAAATCATACAAATTAAACATGGTCGAAGTTTCAAATAATGAGGTCAGTGTAAAGTAATCCCTGTGAGCCAAAAGCTCAGGCTTCAGACTGCTCTAAAGGCTCTGTTTCAGAGAGTTGTTTCCACTCTGGGCTCTATATGATGTCATAAAGAGGGTATATCTCTAATATGGTCACCTCAGACAGAGGTTAAAACAGCTTGTTTTAGACAGGATGAACAGAAGGGCTGCAGGATATGATAATGATTATTTTTAACTGTAAATCATGCAAATCAAATTGGAGTCTAAGAGTAAAAATATGGAGCTGGAGATGAGCAGAATAGGTTCAGTTTGTGGTATAGCTAACAAATAAAAGAGGCTGACTGAGCAGATAGAACAAGTCACAACATGATCCACTTCTGTCTGTGCAGTGCTCAGGCCAGTTTGGTCTATTTGGTTTTGTGGTACAGTCCTATAGCACTGTCTAGACACACACACACACACAGAAACAGAGGGCTCAGGCCATCGCTGTCTGAACTATGAGTGATATACAGTCTATCTGCTGTCCTCCATCGATACAGTGGACATAACAAAGCACTGTTTCCTACTCCATTTACACACACACACACACACACACACACACACTTCATCTTCAGAGAGGAACAGGTTCAATTTCGAGGTTGGGATGATGATTTATGAAATGTGGAAACTGGATTCTTCAATGTGACCTTGGACATTCTGCCGAGGCTTCATTTACAGTCACTCTCTGTTCTTTACCTGATGAGCTCCACCTCACCCAACATCCAACAGGACATAAATAAATATCTAATAACTGACAACAGGCCACGTTAGTCACTTTTCACAAGTCAGTTTATTGTCCAGTTTATTGTCCAGTTTGTACATGTACACTACAGATGACAGATTTTAAAAATTAAGTGAAAAAGTGAGGTGCAAGGCAGAATCACCAACCAGGCCCCCATATTACATGCATGTTTTACTGAGAATTTGCACCCCTAAAATAAAATATATATTAAGACAAATGGTGGATTGCTAACTTTGAGGACTGAGCTATCCATCTTACTGAGGTAGTGTGTCTCAAGACACATAAGAGGATATTCACATCTGTCCACACATAAACAGCTTGGATGTCCATGTCTGCAGGAAAGGAGGAAAAAAAAATCAGAGGCTCAGAGGAAGAGATGCCACACTTTTTGAAAACCTTATTTCATTGTTTTGGTTTAGAAATTATTATCTCGTATTATCGCACTGAGTGGATTACTTTATACTACAAGTGAGGAAAAGGAAGCCCAAATGTAAGTGAAGGAGATGTAACGTGGAGATTTTTCTTTCCCTGCGGACATGCTGATGGAAGTTAGGATTCCTGATCATGCTTCAGTAAGAAACTTATGTTATGTTTGTGGTGTAGTGCACATGTAGTAGCCTGTTATGCTGTAAACTGTTTGGGTGTGCTTGGAAAAAAAGACGGTGATCACATCATGCGAACATCAGCTGATTGCTCTGCTTGTACACCAGGCATGAGGAAAAATCAGAGTATCTGACTCCAGCTTGTCGATCTCAGACAGGCTCTCCTCCACACTGTCCTCATTCATAAAGTGATCTACAGACTCTAACATTACAGCTAACAGAGCTAAAGAGACAGAGAGTGAAAGTGGACAGTATATTCTTGGTTTTTTAACATAAACTCATTGTTGCAGCCAGAAGCTGTAAAAAAGTGACCCCCTTAGACTGCTTTTTAGTTTTAGTGTCCTTGTTTTCCTCTGAGTCATCAGTTCTGTCACTAGTTAGCTAACATAATCTAATGTAAGTCTATTAGCAGCAACCAACCAACCAACCCAGTGACGTCATGTTGTGTACTGGCACAAGATGGCGCTAAACATGCTCTAAAAACTTTAAACACTTTTTTCTTAAATCCAGCTTCACAGACAGAGTTAAATCTATGACAGTTTTTTAGAGCAGGAATCCATGGTGTAAATTAGCCTTCATACGTGTAGTGTTTCATGTCCACTTTAAGATTAGAGTTGAAATTAGGTGAGCACTGGTTATAATTAGTGTTTGGGTATGTGTCCAAGAAATGAATGCAAGTCAGTGTAGAGTCCTCTAAAGTGATGAAAACATGATTGTGTGTGTGTGTGTGTGTGTGTGTGTGTGTGTGTACAGTGCATTCATTTCATGCTCCCCTGGCTCATCCAGCACTGCGGACTCTGATCGTCCACCCACCTCTCTGCTCTAATGACTATTGATTATTAATTGACTCTTTCATGAGATGCGAGCTCCTCTGATTGGTTTCATATCGCAGGGTTCACATGAAAATCTGATCAGTCTGATTTATGAGTTCATTCTGGTTTTATTGAGGTGCTCAGTGGACTGCTGCAGCCCAGCGAGAACAAAGGAAAACCGCACATCTCATCCTTTCAAAGTAAAAGTTTATATTTGTCCTCGTTTCACTGCCAATATTACGGAATGACATTTAAAATTCTCAGTGCAGTCACTGTGTTTTTTTTAAAATATCTAATTCAAGTAGTTCTGCTGTAATCATCATGATATCTAAGTTCCATTTTTATTTTACCATCTGTTTTCAGATTAAATCACATTTGGATTCAGTTAATTTGTACTAAGATTAACCAAAGGCTTATAACTTGCTGCAGGCAGATAATCAGTCACAGTCAACATTAGGTCATGTGTATTTTTTTAATGGCATGATGTAACGATGCACTTGTGGGACTCTATAGAGCTTTTATGGATAAAACCAAATCTGGAAATAGAATCATAATCTAACATAACAGAGAGGAGGAAGAAAAATGTAATTTTTGCTCTGAATCGTTTATGTTGCACTGTTTTACGAAGCCTACTGTATATCCATCCATTTTCTTTTCTTCCTTATCATATTCAGGGTTGCAGTTGGGCTGGAGCCTATCCCAGCTGTCATACAGTGAGAGGTGAGGTAGACCATGGACAGGTCGCCAGACAACCACTCATGCTCACATTCACCCTACTGTATGTCACGCTGTACAAAATCCGTAAGATCAGTGTACAGTCGCATGAAAAAGAAAGTTTTCATAGGACTCTATGCAATCCTGTGAAATAGTACTTACTTCTTCCACAGGAATTAAGACGGTAAGTAGCAGCCAGGTCCTGCTAATCAAATAGACTTAATTAACTGATCATCAGCACCTCTATAATAGCATAGGTTTTGCAGTTTTGCTGGTCTGGAGAATTCAGGTGTGTGTTAACACAATGCCAAGAAGGAAAGACATCAGCAGAGAAACAACCGTTACTGCCCATCAGTCTGGGAAGGGTTATAAGGTCATTTACGAGCAATTTGAAGTCCATCATTCTACAGAAGGATTATTCACAAGTGGAAAACGTTCAAGAGAGTTGCCAGTTTTCCCAGTAGTGGACATCCCAGCAAGTTCACCCCAAGGTCAGACCGTGTAGTGTTCAGAGAAACTGCAAAAAACCCAAAAGTTCATGACAGTACAATTAGAAAAAGACTGCACAAGTAAGGGTCATTGGGAAGGGTTTCCAGGAGGAAGCCTCTTCTCTCTGAGAAGAACATTTCAGCTAAGCTTAGGTTTGCAAAGTTGCATCTGAACAAACCACAAGACTTCTGGAACAATGTCCTGTGGACAGATGAGACCAAAGTGGAGGTGTTGGGCCATAATGCGAAGCACCACATTTGAAGAAAACCAAACACAGCATATCAGCCCAAACACCTCAGCATGGTGGTGGAGGGCTGATGATTTGGGAGGTTTTTTTGCAGCCAAAGGACCTGTGGAACTTGCAGTCATTGGTTCAACCATAAACTCCTCTGTACACCAAAGTGTTCTAGAGTCAAATGTGAGGTCATCTGTCTGACAGCTAAAGCTTGGCTGAAAATGAAAGTGGGTCATGCAGCAGGATCCCGAGCATAGCAGCAAATCTCCAACAGAATGGGTATAAAAAAAGAAAAGAATCGAGGTGTTGCAATGGCCCAGTCAAAGTCCAGACCTCAACCCGATTGAAATGCTGTGATGGGACCTCACAAACCTCACAAACCTCAATGAACTGAAGCAACATTGTAAAGAAGAGTGGGCCAAAATTCCTTTTTATGGAAAATTCAACCCGAGTACTTCGCATTGTTTTCCCTGTTTCAGAAAATCTTCACCCTGGAAGGAGATTTTGAGAAGCTCAGTTTCCAGTAACCGAAAACGCAGTTTACGTGTGGACAAAAAGCCAAACATTAAATAGCAAAATACCTGTGTACAAGTGGACAGGGCCACAGTGTACTTAATGTTAACCAATGTACGTTTAAAATGTTATATATCCGTTACTTTGCTTCTCTCTGTCTTTATCCCTTGATTTTCACTTCTTCTTCTACCAGTTTTAAACTTCTTCTAACTTGGTGGTTCATCAAAATCAGCTTTCAAAAGAAAACCTCCAAAATTGTCTGGCCTAGCTAAGTTTCTGATATCTAAAAGTATGTCCCAAAAAGTTGAATCTGTTCATCTGGACGTGGCGTTTTTTAGTGGGAGAAACGTTTCGTTTACCAACTGGTAACTTCTTCAGTCTCAGCTGACTGCAGACTTCCCCAGCCTTATAAACAGTACATTTGCATAATGACAGAAACCAGCACCACTGACTAACAATGGGCCATTTGATCAGTTTCATGATCAATGGTATGCAAATTGTCATGACCATTGATCAATGGCCATGAGTACCATTCACAGAGATTGGGGAATGGCTGCAATCACAGCATTGTAAGATGGTGACAGATGTACCCTTAGGCCCCCTCCTCGGTTCAGAGATGGTCTTTCCCTTTTCACGTAAATGGCCTCCTTGACTCCCCGTTCAAACCAGCGTTCCTCCCTGTCCAGGATGTGTACGT
>VUQS01071378.1:0-11074 GCA_015108495.1 Heterochromis multidens
AACTTGAAACAGTGTTGAACCTTCCCAGGAGCGGCCGGCCTACCAAAATTACTCCAAGAGTGCATTGACGACTCATCCAGGAGGTCACAAAAGAACCCAGAACAACATCTAAAGAACTGCAGGCCTCATATGCCCCAGTTAAGGTCAGAGTTCATGATTCAACAATAAGAAAAAGACTGGGCAAAAACGGCATCCATGGGAGAGTTCCAAGGAGAAAACCACTGCTGACCAAAAAGAACACAAAGGCTCGTCTCACATTTACCAAAATACATCTTGATGATCCCCAAAATATTCTGTGGACTGACGAGACAAAAGCTGAACTTTTAGAAGGTTTGAGTCCCGTTACATCTGGTATCAAACTAACACAGCATTTCATAAAAAGAACATCATAGCAACAGTCAAACATGGTGGTGGTAGTGTGATGGTCTGGGGCTGCTTTGCTGCTTCAGGACGACTTGCTGTAGTTGATGGAACCATGAATTCTGCTCTCTACCAGAAAATCCTGAAGGAGAATGTCCGGCCATCATGTTTGTGGTCTGAAGCTCAAGAGCACTTGGGTTATGCAGCAGGACAAAGATCCGCAGCTCCACCTCTGAATGGCTCAAAAAAACAAAATGAAGGTTTTGGAGTGACCTAGACAAAGTCTGGACTTAAATCTAATTGAGATGCTTTGGCATGAATTTAAACAGGCCGTTCATGCTTGAAGACCTCTAACGTGACTGAATTAAAACAATTCTGTAAAGAAGAGTGGGCCAAAATTCCTCCACAGTGATGTAAAAGACTTATTGCCAGCTATAGCCAGGTAGGTTTAGATAACTTTTTTACCCTTAATAAATAAAGTCATTTGAAAATTGCATCTTATATTTATTCAGGTTATCTTTGTCTAAAATTAAAATTTGCTTGATGATCTGAAACATATAAGTCTGACAAATATGCAAAGAATGAAGGGAGTGCAGGGGTGGTGGAGTGGATGGAGATGAGTGTCAGGGGTGATTTGTGACAGAAGATGGAGCTATATGCTATATTTTATTTTGCAACAGATGTGTGAAGTTTGACAAAGCAGTTAATTCTTTTCAGTTTGTGTTTAGAGCCACAGGGAGCTAAAATTCCTTGTTTCAGACAGAGGATGAACTGGAGGACTGCACCAAGGCCCAGTATAAGTTAAATAAGGATTACTCTAAACCGTGACTCATGCAAAGCTACTGCAGTGTAAAAGGTTCCCTGTAACCAAAGTACCATTATAAAATTTGATCTAAAATATTACTTTGTATCATATCTCGTTGAAAAGGTAAATCTACATTTGCACAGAAAGTTTGCCTATAATCACTTAAGTTGGTTACTTCAGTGCATCCTTTTCATGAGACTGCACAAACATTAAACCAATAGAAAGTGAATATACTTAATACCAGACAGCAGGTCAGACAGTATGCTACTGAAAGTCTACATCAAATACAAATAATGGTTGACCTGATGACCCCAAATCTAAAAAATGTTAGAAAAATATCAGAAGTTATTTACAGTTACATTTTCATGCAGTTTGAACCGTGAACCTGCAGCTATGCTACACGAACATCTTTTGTGTCTCTCATTAATTAAAGCCCTGCAGCTAGAACAGCTAAATGGGAGCTATAATACAGACTGAGACATGTTTATCCAAATAATAAAAAAAAAAAACAACTGAATTTATATAAAACATTAGGAACAAAGAAAAAGTTGTGTGAAATAAGGCAGCAATAATGTGTTGTTTCTTTCATATTTTAGAGATTACAACTCAAAAAAATTTTTTTTTTAAATCCATCTTTATTTAAACATTATAAAACCCTTCAGCACATACTGATGGTTAACTTTCATGTAAATGAACACAACATATGGAAGTTCCTCAAGTCCATAATAACATATTTCTGTCTTATGTGTGGCACTTTCTTGCTTTTAATCTTGTGTAGTGAAACCTCTGAACAGAGGAATAAAATCTTTGCTGTAAAAAGCAAGATGTAACAAAATCATTCATCCATCCTTCTATAAAAAAGCTGTTTATTGAAACAATAACCTCCATCTACAACTAATGTTTGTCACCTCTACAGCCTAAAACTATAAAAAATATCAATATATATTTCCCCTACATCATAAGAATAAGACAATAAATTGAATAAACGATTGGTACACTTTGTTATGGAAATAAAATATACCGCATTGACCTGAACATGAGATCATCTTGTCCCATAGGTGTTGCGGTGATCTGGCTTGTCACCAGTGTGGGCTCTACCATCAACACACTGCTACACCGACAGCTCTCCCACATTTTTAAGTATGTAACTTTTAACTAGTGTGACTATTCATGTGAGTTTTCATGTTTGTGGCATAACTGAATCTTTTGCCACAGATGCTACAAGAATGTGGCCTTTCACCCGTATGCCTCCTCATATGATTTTTCAAGTGTATCATCTGAATGAAACTTTTCCCACAGACGCTACATGAATACGGCTTCTCACCCGTGTGAAGTCTCGTGTGAGTTTTGAACGCTGTTAAGTCACTAAATGTTTTCCCACAGGTGCTACAAGAATATGGCCGTTCACCTGTGTGGATTCTCGTGTGTCTTTTCAATCCTGATAAGTCACCAAATCCTTTCCCACAGGTGCTACAAGAATACGGCCTCTCACCTGTGTGAGTTCTCATGTGCCTAGTCAAGTGATTCATCTGAGTGAATCCTTTCCCACAGATGCTACAGGAATGTAGGTCCTTTCCTGTGTGAATTTTCATGTGACTTCTCAGTTTCAATACGTCAGTGAAATTCTTTCCACAATCACAACAAGAATACGGTTTCTCACCAGTGTGGATTCTCATATGATTTTTGAATCCTGAAAAGCTACTAAATCTTTTCCCGCAGTCACTACAAGAATATGGCTTCTCGCCTGTGTGGATTCTCATGTGTGTTTTCAAGTTTACCGTCCGACTGAATACGTTCCCACAATAGCTACAGGGATAAGGTTTCTCACCTGTGTGCGTTCTTACATGACCTTCTAATATAGACTTCTTTCTGAATCTTCTCCCACAGGTGCTACAAGAAAAAGGCTTCTCACCTGTGTGAATTGTCATGTGACTTTCCAATCCTGACTTTAATGTGAATCTTTTCCCACAGGTGCTACAAGAAAAAGGCTTCTCACCTGCATGAATTTTAACGTGGATTTTGAATGGTGATAAGAAAGTAAACTTTTTCCCACAGGTGCTACAAGAATACGGCTTCTCACCTGTGTGGATTCTGTCGTGAGTTTTCAAGTTTATCATCTGAGTGAATCTTTTCCCACAGGTGCTACAAGAATAAGGTTTCTCACCTGTGTGAACTCTTAGATGTTTTGTCAAGTGGCAGTCGAACCTAAAAGTTTTTCCACAAGTCTCACACTTTACAGGCTTTTTATTTGTATCAGTTTTACCCTGACTCTGTGATTGGGGACAGTTGTCTACTCTGTTACTGTGACTTCTATTTGTTTCATGTGACGTGTTCTTCAGCTCTTCATTTCTAGCTGATCCTGAGTCCACATGCTTGCTTTCTCCCTGATCTTGGCTCTCAGGTTCAGAAGAAAGGAGCTGGTCACTGTTTCGTCCTGGTTCACTTTGCTCATAAGCAGGAGTCACCATAAAGGTATCGACCTCCTGCTTCACTACAAGCTGCTCTCCCTCCTGATTGATGCAGAGTTCCTCCTGTTCCTCTTTAATCTGTGGAGGATCTGGGTCCTCCTGGTCCAGACTGGAGTTCCTCTCCTGGTTACAGACCTGCTGGTCTGTGAGAACCTCCTTCTCCTTACAGTCATGTTGTTGTGGGACATCTGAAGGGATGGAAATGATTAAAAAAAACCAAAAAAAAAAACCACACAGACACATTTAAGGAAATATCATATAATCTTAACCATTCTCGACTTTGTGAGCATGTCACCCACATATACCAGTGAAATATAAAGTGTTCAAATGTGACAAATTATTTTGGGCACTGATGCAAATAACTGTTGAGTTCTGACATTCTGATTAGCAAAATTTTGCTCAATATTTGGATATTTGTGATGATCAGATTGTAGAAATATATCTCATAAGCTGACAGGCCCCTCCCCACCCCAGGTAAATTAGACTGTGAGTCAGGGGGAATCTGTGCTTTACACCTGTCAGTGTTTTATATGCTCCAAACCCACACATGTGATGCACAATCTGAGCTGTTAAACTTCTTCTCCTTCTAATGTCTCCTGCAGTGATCCTGTGCTCATCCTGTTCAGCTGTGCTGCTGCTCCCTGCAGATCCTCTCATCTCCATTCAGGGCTTCCCTCAGCCCTCCTAACACTTATACCTGTGTCTTCATAAACTTGTTTCAGAAAACTGTGTCAAGATTCCAGCAACCCAAATAAAGATGACCTCTGTTCCATTTTCACCAATGACACTTCCTTAGACAGTTTAGAATCATCTCTCAACACTGTACTGTACTCCTTTTAGTCCAGTTATCCATGTGGAACAAGTTCTAAAGAGGAAAAAGTATTTTATTACAGCCTGATAAAAGCTTGGTGCTTGACTGCCCTTGGTTGTAATTTTTCACTCTGCAGTAATATAGTTTTTTACCATTATATACCCATGCATCACTCTGACACATTTCAGATTTTTTACATCTTCATCTATTTATTATTTTTTATATTTCTCTGTTTATTTAGAATGAATTGTATAAAGTTGCTGTGCATCAACCAGGAGTAGCACTTCTTTTTTTAATATATTTTGGACAGTACAAGATTGTAATGCTGATTTTCATGGTTTTGCAATTAGCTAAACAATAGTCAAGCCACACTATTTTTTAAATATCGAATAATGTATAATAAAAAAAATACTGATTTTTTTTTTTTTTTCATTTTTTAAAGTTTTTCACAAAAATTAATGTTTGGACAATAATAAATGTGAATTTTAATTTTTTTCTAGGATAGAAAACTGAACTGATAAGCATTTACACAAACCATGAATCCACACTTACCCAGACCAGGAATGTGTTAAAATATAATTTATATAGATTTCCATGCTGCAGTGGAAACCTGTAATTCTTTAACTTAACTTGATGACAGAACGAAATAAAGCTTTTGTTGTTGGGTTTGTGTCTCTGTAGGGGTGTAAATTTGATCTGAGCAGTGGGTGGAAAATTTAAACTCAGACATTTCACTTCTTACACTCTGATTCACCAATTTTCACCTTATTTGCATCAATTAATGGCAGAAATGTAAATAAAAACACAAAAATCAGGCCCCAGGTGAAGTTTAAAAATACAGGTGGTCGCCAGTGCTACTCCTCAGCCTCCTAGTAGATGCACCTATGGCAGGGGTGTCAAACATAAGGCCCGGGGGCCAGAATTGGCCCAGCAAATACTCCAATCCGGCCCACTGGACAGCTTCAGAAAATGTGAAGGAGTGCATAGCTTTTAACTGTATTTTCATAAGTTTTACAGCTTTTCCAGAATGCCCCCTCCCCGCCATTCATACTACACCAAAGTAATTAACTATTAGATGGAGCCTATCCTAGCTGCCATAGGGCGAGAGGCAGGGTACACAGAGAGACACACAACCATTCACACTCACATTCACACCAGAATCAATAATTAACCTAACCCCACTAACTGCCTGTCTTTGGAGTGTGGGAGGAAGCCAGAGTACCTGGAGAGAACCCACACAGAAAGGCCGCAGCCAGATGGTGGATTTGAACCCAGAGCCTTCTTGCTGTGAGGCAACAGTGCTAACAACCACGCCACCGTGCTGCCCCTCATTCAGGTTAAATAACCAAAGTAATGCACTCAGATTGGATAAAATGCTGCAGTAAAATCCAAACTTTACTTATTGCAGTTGCCCCTTAAATTTTTCCTGTGCCTGTAAATAAAAAAGTAACTTGGAGCTCCGATTAAGGTGCTGCATGAGTCGTATTCCTGTGTCAGTTCACTAAGGGCATTACAGTTTTACATACCAAAGTTTATTTCAGTTTTCCAGATGTTATCCAGCAGTCTGAGTCGCTCTTCTCCGGTCCAGACGATGATGCCTTCAGTCTCCTGTTTCACTTCAAGCTGCTCTCCCTCCTGACTGATGCAGAGTTCCTCCTGTTCCTCTTTAATCTGTGGAGGCGCTGGGTCCTCCTGATCTAGACTGGAGTTCCTCTCCTGGTTACAGACCTGCTGGTCTGGGTCCTCCTTAAACTTCATCTTGTGGGAGGTCTTCAGGAACAAATGGACACAAGAAAAACATTAGTAATGTGACGACAAAGGAAGACACAGTGAAACCGTTGCATCACCTCTAACAGAATTCTGGTAATTACAGTTTAAATATGGGAATATTATACATATGATAATGTAATTTGAGTGGATTTTGCCTCAATTTTTTCTAAATTTGTAAAGTTTTATGAGACAGCTTTTTACAGGTAGAGTTGGGGTCATAGCTGTGATTTACTGAAACATGCAAACATACACAGAAATACAGTATCAGGCAAAAACAGAGTTTCTAATGAGCTTAAAAGTCAATATTTTTTATGACCACCTTTATTCTTCAACACAGCCTGAACTCTGTTAGTCAAGCTTTTGTGTAATTTCTTTCAGCAGCCATCAGGAATAGTTCTCCAGGCTTCTTAAAGGACATTCAAAGCTCTTCTTTGGATCTTGGCTGCCTTTTGTCCCACACTGTTTCAGTAATGCTAAAAACGGAAGTATTGCATGGCTTTAAAAATCCGACTTTACTTTTCTGCATTCATAATTACATCAATTTTGACAAGATCTCCAACACCACTGGTAGAAATGCAGCCCCAAACCATGACAGACAGATGGCTGTTGACACTCACTGCTGTACCTCTCTCCTGACCTCTTCTGTATAGACTGATGACAATTTTCAAACTTTCAAATTTGGATTCATCACTCCATCAGACCTGTTGCCACTGATTTTCAGCCCAGTTCTTGTATAATGTGGCATAATGTGGCTTTTCTCCCCATTTCTCTTCCTTAAGAATGGCTTCTTGACACCCACTCTTACACTGAGACCATTTCTGATGAGACTTCAGCAAACAACCACACAACAAAGGGCATGACTCCCCCAGCTCACTAACAAGTCTCATCATAGGCGATGCTTGCAGATGAGAACGAAGCTCTACTCACCATCCCCACAACCAGTATTACTGAAACAAATGAGCTCATGTATGCCACTGCCACAGAAATCCTTGAAACACTTTGGTATAAGATCAAGAATGAATACAGAGAAAGGCCCCTGTGAAGAAGAAGGTTGTAAGCCAGAATCAGGGAAGCCCAGAAAGATGTTAGTCAGCTAACAGAAGTACAGAAGGGCGTCATGAGAGACAGGTCCTGGATGAATACAAGATACACCAAGATGCCCATAACTCAGGCTCTAGAAACTGCTAAACAAAGGCTCACAGCTCTGGCCACTAGGCTGAAGAGATATACCAGAGAAGCAGAGGCCAAGATAATAAATGGCCTGTTCTCCAAAGATCCATCCAGCTACAAAGGAACAATAATAGGAGGGCAGACCCACCCAGAGGGGAAACTGAGCAGTACTGGAAGAACATCTGGGAGAAAGAGGTGTCACACACCACCAACGCCAACTGGCTGGTGGTCCTAAGAGCAGACCACAGCAACCTCCCACAGCAAGAACCAGTCAACATCACAAAGGCAGACATCCAACAATGAGTCTCAGTAATGAAGAGCTTGAAAGCACCAGGACCTGACATGATCCATGCTAACTGGCTTTCTGGCCTCTAACAGCAGGTACTCACTGAGACTGACTAACACAGGGCAGAACAATCCCGATCGTGAAGGATCCTCACAAGAGAATAACACCATCGAACTACCGCCCGATTACCTGCCTCTCCACAAGATGGAAGCTCCTCTCAGGTATCATAGCCACCGAGTTAAGTAGGTACCTGAGCACAGCTCAGAGGGGCACTGGAAATAACACCAGAGGGTCAAAGCACAGCTCCTGGTTGATAGAGCAGTACACCAGGACTCTAAGACCAGGCAGACCAACCTGAACACCACCTGGATTGGCTACAGCCAACGACTCAATGCCCCACACATGGATACTGGTGTAAAATACTCAATACTCAATACCATTTTCGATACCACAGGGAAGATTTTGACCAAATCCTGCAACAACAGAAGTAATGGCGAAGAAGTCATTTCTTGAAAAAAGTTAACTTGTTAATTTTCAACTAATTTTCCCAATTATAAGTTAGAATTAACAAAATAAGTATTTAAGATTAAGTTTAGCAGTTTTATTCATTTTACAAGTTATTTAGATCATTTCATTACAGATCATGAAGGTAAAATATATTTTACAACCTACTAATAACCAAAGGGTACAACAAACAACACAATAACAAACACATCTACATAATTTAATTATTGTAGAAGAAGAGCATTATGGAAAAGTAAAAAATGAACTTTGGACAAAGTGTGGTATTAGTTATAGTAAAATAAAGAAGATATAAAAAAACAGAGTGTTCACTGTGAAAGACTGAACCGCTCACTACCTGCATTTTAAAACTGACCTCACAGCTGCTACAACAAAATAAGAAACACATTTTAATAAATTATTGTAAAAGTAGAAAACTTAAAGTTTATCATCTTGTCCACATCTGCCTGCAGCCTCTCTCACACTGCAGCTCTTTACATCCTCAGCTCTGATCCTCAGGTCTGAAACAGTCTGATTCTGCTGCTCTGCTCTGGATTTCACTCTTTATTTGCTTGGATTAGTTCTCCACACTCTGGACTCTCTGCTCAGCAACCCGCCTGGTTCTCCATGTGTCTGTAATCTGCTCTGTCACAGCTCAATATTTCATCCGTCAACATGACCACCATAACCCTCCACATTACACGTATCTTCACACACATATATTCACAGTAATGCGTTAAAGTTTATCTTGTGAACCAAAGCCTATTTATGCAGTACACATTTTTCTTATGAATTGAATTTTAGCTCTGCAAATATTTCCTCAGTCATTTTTCACTCCACTGATTAAAATAGGCACCTTTTATGAAAACTTCTGATGGCGACGGGACATGCTGGAAAATATATTACTTGTACTTCCTGACCTTGCTTTCTGCCATTTGTGCAAAATGCCTGCAAATGTGTTCACATAAACTACACTATTTATTTTGTGTAAGTGTCTTATAGTGTAGTTAGTCGGTGCAGCGGAATTTTAAATCATGTTCAGCTCAGTGCTCAAAAGAGGAAAGAGAAGAGAGCAGGATGAGTAGACTGCCAGGACTTTGGATATGAGCAGTGATTTGATTTGAGGTACTTTTGTTACATGTTTAAGACACTGGCATGTGACACTGCGGTGTGGTTTCATGGACACAGCTATATCCAGGCTTTACAAACAAAATGAAAATCAAATGAAGTGTAAAGTTGAGGACAGTTTGAGTGCAGCAGAAAGGGTTGCAATTAACTTGTGACGTGTGGACATCACAGATTCATAAGTGATTATAACAGCTCATTATCTCACAGAGGACTGGTGACTGCTGTCTCACATTCAGAATAACTGCAATAGTACAGCAGTTCACACACGTCTGTATCCAATTAAGCTGGACTAGACTATAATACAGAACTTTATCTTATAGGATGAAAATGATATTAAACCATATTTACCAACCTTTGGGAACAAAGTCTGCAGTTGAAAAGAAGTGATATATCACAATATTTCTTATTACAGTACTCAGCAAATCACAAAACGTTTAAAATCCCATATTCATAATGTTCTTATTTTTAACTGCAAACAGAAAGAGCTGGAGGAACATTTTCTTAATGAATTCATGTAATTACAGGGGAAGGAATCCAGTGAAACTGCTGCGTCACCTCTAACAGAACTCCTGTAACTACTGTTCAAAAATGGGAATGTGATACATATGAGGATGTAGTTTAAGTGGAATTTTTGTGACACCTCTTACAGAACTATAGTATGGATTATGGAAAATGATATCATAACACATTATATTACATGTAACAAGTATTTTTTTTTTTAAATGTACAGTACACTGTGAGAAGACAGTTACCACAGACTGACACATGGTAAACTTGAACATTAATATATAAAAGTTTACAGGCGCCTATTAAAGATTTTCTGTGATGACAGTTGAAAAACAATAACACCGAATGATAATGTAAAATGAACAGTTTGAGTATTTACAGGCTTTGACTTTATTTTTATTGTTTTAATGAAATACACCAACAGTATGTTGGACAGTAATGGACAGAGTTCAGGTCAACGTGGATGGAAATCAGCTGAACATTTAGCGCCACCGTTTAGAAATGATTCACTATTAAAATCGTTTAATGATTTATTGTATATATATTTTAATTTATTATAATGTATAATGCAGTAACACCGACAGTGGACAGCACAGTAAAGTGTTTCGAAGTCGCAGAATAAAACACTTCTTCCTTTGTGTTTCTGAGTCACTCGGCACCCGTACCATAATGTCGAAAATAGAGGAGCAACAAAATTCAAGGTGCGGCTGGCTTAACCGCGACTTCTCCAATGGGGGTTCCGGACAAGTTGAGCGCTTAACAAAGAGAAGAACTCCTGTTACTTCTATAAAAATGCTTCAAGGCTGCTGCTTGTCTTCAGTCTGTTAGCCTACAAACTGAGCTCTGATCAGGGTCCTACATGAGTCGTATTCCTGTGTTAGTTCACTGAGACCATCACAGGGTTTCATACCTGTTCTGTGTGACTTTATCTCGGGTTTCCGGTTCCTCTCTAGCGGTCTGCGCTGACGGTTAATCTCATCATCACACTGGAGGATCGTTTCTTAACCTCTGAGATTGTTTCGTCTTCAGCAGCAGTTAATCTCTCCGTGCTAAACTCTCTGAGACACTGAATTGTTGAGCAGTAAAGAGTCAAGTCATTTCCGCTCTGCTTCTGTTTCTTCTTCTATTGCACTTCCGGTAGACTAGATGCATCAAAGGCGTATTGCTGCCCTCCGCAGGTCAGGTTCAGGTTAGTCCTAAACTAAATCACTGACTCACTAATGATGCTTTGATACACTTTATTATAAAGGGTTTAATCAGCCTAAAAA
>VUQS01071382.1:0-15700 GCA_015108495.1 Heterochromis multidens
TACAAGACCACTGATAATCTCCCTCGATCTGGGGCTCCACGCAAGATCTCACCCCGTGGGGTCAAAATGATCACAAGAACGGTGAGCAAAAATCCCAGAACCACACGGGGGGACCTAGTGAATGACCTGCAGAGAGCTGGGACCAAAGTAACAAAGGCTACCATCAGTAACACACTACGCCACCAGGGACTCAAATCCTGCAGTGCCAAACGTGTCCCCCTGCTTAAGCCAGTACATGTCCAGGCCCGTCTGAAGTTTGCTAGAGAGCATTTGGATGATCCAGAAGAGGATTGGGAGAATGTCATATGGTCAGATGAAAGCAAAATAGAACTTTTTGGTAAAAACTCTACTTGTCGTGTTTGGAGGAGAAAGAATGCTGAGTTGCATCCAAAGAACACCATACCTACCGTGAAGCATGGGGGTGGAAACATCATGCTTTGGGGCTGTTTTTCTGCAAAGGGACCAGGCAAATGTGCATAAATCTTCTGCTGATACTTCATGCATGTGCTAAATTTTAAAGCATGCAAGACAGAGGGCCTAACATGAAACCCTAAGTTCTGACAGTGACTTTCACTCTTACCCACTGTTACCAGAATTTTCTGCATTGAGTTTCTAGGTTATGTTGAAATTATGCATGCAGTGAATACACTATATGTATTAAATATTTAACAAAGCTTGACAAATAAGAACAGCAGAGGCTGTTGGTAAAATTTGGAAGGCCAGTTTGGGTCAGAGAGATGTCATAGTCATGTGGACACAGAGAAATAAACTTATTTTACATTCTGAAATATTCACATCCTGACATCAGATCAGTCCCTGGTATTGATGGGTGTCTGAATAATATTAATCTAGGTCAGTTGTCTGGCCTACTCAGTCAGTGTGGTTAAAGGGGTCGGTGAGTTAAAAGCTTATCTGCTCTGAGATTCAGATCTGAAACGGTCAACAACAAAAAAAATGCTTCATGAAGTTTCAGTTTGATTTTACAGAAGATATGAACAACCAGCAAAAGGCTTACTTCAAGTAATTGAAGCAACCTAATGAAAAATGACAAAATAATGGTCAAATCTGAACAAAACCCCTGTAAATATTGGTTCTGTTTGGTTTGTTCCCCTCGGTCAACACTCTGACAGAATTGATGGCTCCACTAACATTTCTTGTTTTGCAAGTCAATATTTAAAAGTTACATACAATAAGCAGTTGTATTGCAATCGGAAATTGATTTACTGTCATATTTGTAGCCATCACTCATGGTGAGCTGCAGTGGAGTTGTATAATTTTAAAAGAGATGGAAAGTTTTCACAACCTGTTTTGTTGGGATAATGATAGCCCAGACCTGGATGAATTAGCCTGAGGTGTTGTTATAACATGTGATCTACTGTTGTCTGATATGTCAACCAGATTAGTATGTATACTAATCTTTATCTCTCTTTACTTCACTCTATCTTCACCTCTTGCCCCAACATTGCCACTACCTTCCCACCTCTGTTCCCCTCCTCCTTCTGTTCAGTTCTGTCAGCCAAGCGGTTGGCAGCTGGTTCCTGATCAGCAGCCTCCCTCCTTCTTCGTAGCGGTTTTGACTGACATCAACTCAGACCGTCACTATTGTGCCTGCTTCACCTTCTGGGAGGGCTTGGACAACCCACAGGTGAGAGAGACAGCAGATGTTCTGTGTTACTCGTTGGAGTTAATGCACCAACATGGTCTGCAAGACCAGTTCTGGTTTGTGGCAGTTTTGGTACGATGGGCACATAACAACCTGGGCTCCATAAATACTGTTTCCCTTGCTGTTACTATTTGTGAAAACTGAAGGAGACATTCTGAGCTTCACACATATTTTTAAAAATAGCTCATAGAATTTGTTGGAACACATGTCCAAAAGGCACCTGCACTCAGGAATTTACCTGGGTCTCCATTGTGGTTGTACAGTTTTACCACCACTATGTTGCATGTTTTCATTGTAAATAGTTTTTGCAGTTTGAATTGTTTATCTTAGCCTGATGTGGCAGTAATGTCTTCTCCTGCTCCATATTCAGCTGCAGAAGGCTGAGGCCAGCGAGGTGGATGAAGCAGATGAGGAGCTCTCTGTCATCCAACCAGCTAAGATCTTCGCCCCCAAGAGCCTGGTGCTGGTGTCCCAGCTGGATTACACTGAGGTGTTCAGGGTACGATTCACACAGCTTTTCCAGATGTGACATTTATATATGTTTAGTTTACAGGAGGATGTGATATGAGGATAAAACACAACACGGGACTTAAAATGTTTTACAAGATGAGCAATATTGTGTGAATATAAATTTTATAAAATAACATGAGTGAATGGTTGAAATAAACAAGTACACAACAAAAATAATATTGATTACCTTACTACAGTAAATGGATTTGATGTGCAGTATTTCCCACAGTTTTTGATTCTGTTTGTGGCATGGGTGGCAGCATGGATGTGTGCCCATGCGAGTATATACACATGCATACATGTGCGATATGAAAGAAGCCATACACAGTTTCCTAAACAAATTATTAAATAATTCTGTGGATCATTACATCTTAAATCATCAAATTTTTAGAACATTTTCTGCTCAATCATCTCCGATTTGCCTAAATATTTTATGGTCCAAAATTTGGACACACATAATGATTGCTGATTGCTGACACGTATAATGATTTTAGTTTCATATATCAAATACTTTTCTACATTTTTTTTTTATAAACAAAAGGCCCGTCCACCCACTTTCAGGCTTTTTTTTTTTTTTTTGCACATTGAAATCTGAGGCAATGTTTGAACATAAAAATTTCAAAAACTATTAAAGATACAAGGCTGAAATTTTCACTGGTCTTTCTTACCATGAAATTGGATCAGAATCTGTAATTTGGGACAGATACATTAAAAATGTCTGATAATTGGCTAGTTAAAATATGAAAAACAAAACCATCAAGCTGTCCTGTAAAGTCCCATATTTGAGCCCACACTAATAAAAAACTTGAAATTTCAAAATACAATTAGTGACAATTTTTGAATGGTATATAGTTGAACTTCACAATGCTGCAATATAAAGCACGTAGAATACTTTTTAACATTAAGTTCTTAGTCACAAAAATGAAGAAAAAGCCATTTTCATAGAAAGTTCATGTTGGATTGAGCAAATATGACAAGTTGTAGAACAAAAACAAAAATGTCAGTAGATAGCCTAATCAGAATAGAACAAAATTCTCGAGTTTCCAGATGTTAGTCTAATTGTAACTGAGAAAATAATTTTGTTAAATATAAGCAGATTTTTTATTTTCAAGACCCACTACGTAAGCATGCACATTGCCCTGGAGAAGTCTGATAATTCAGGTTAAGCTTAAAGTAAACGATGAGACATTAAAAATGCAACAATGTAGCATTTTCATATATATAAACCCAGAACCCACGCAAACATGGGGAAAACATGAACACTTCACACAAAACAACCCCAGACTGGATTTGAACCCAGAACCTTCTTGCTGTGAGGCAACAGTGCTAATCACCTGACCACCGCGCTGGCCAAAATAAATACTAAAATGAGTCTCCAGCCGTCTGTATGTGAAACACTGTGGTGCCGTTGTGGTGTGGTTTTGTTGACCCTTGACCTCTGTGTTTCTTGGTTGAACAGAACTGCCTGGGGCTGATCTACACCGTCCACGTAGATGGTCTGTCTGTGCCCTTGGAAACAGTGATAGGAAATCTCCTCACTTGTGTCATCCCCATCGCTGGAGGCTCCCAGGTAGAACTCCTGACCATTCGGATCAGCTGCTTATTGTGTTTGTGGTGTTCCGAATGTGTTGCAAATAAGGAAGTTGCAGGGTGCCCTCTGGTCGACAAACTATGCATTATTAAATTAATTTTCATTTATCAGCCGTTACAAATGCTGGTCGGGCTCTATTCTGTAAAATGTATTAACGTATTATTTTGATTTTCGACATGACACCCATGCTTTTCTCAGCTGTGTATAGAAGCAGAGCTTTGCACAGCCTGCTAGTATAGCTCCCTTTTCAGCATGAACAGCCAGTGCTGCATTAGTGTTAGCTCAGTACAGTAAAAAACATGATGTGGCTGAAAGGTTTGAGTGTTGTATAACCTAGTTGTACATTTCCATGTGTTTGAATACTTTTTGGGTTTCTATCTACAGGGTCATGAGATCTGGTTTTACTGCACATCTGTGTACCCGAGGGCTAGTGTCTCTCCAGTAAACAAAAATGGTGCAGACATTTTCAAACCTTCTTAAGTCCACTTTCAGTGTGACAGGTATAGTAAAACACCTTAATGGCCAGTGCTGCTTATCAGATACAGACCAAATCTCATTTTGAAAGCAGTGTTGCACATGGAAGACAACTATTCTTTTGTTTATATCCAAATAAACAACACAAATGTGTTGGATTTTTCCCTAACCTTACATTGTCATCTCATGGACACATATATGCACACAGGCCACAGCTTGTTAACTAATCACAGATAAGTCAGCAGTCTGCAAAGAACTCCAGCAGGTTAAAAAAAAGTTTGTTTTTTTAAAATTATTTTGCACATATGCAAATGCTGGTGCACATACAAATGTTATGTTTGGCTTCTTATTTGAAATAATTTGTCATGACATTTTATTTATTTATTTATTTTTTTTCTCCACCATTTCTGTTTTCCCTTCACTCATGTTTTCATATTTTTTTAGGGTCATGTTTTTTTTAATTTCACCACTGTGCCTTTGTTCTGTTTATTCTTTTATTTTTTTTAAGCAGATAAAAAAACGAAACCAAGTTTACTCATGTCATGGTGCACATACAGTAGGAAGTGTGTATTTTCTCTGAATGCACATCAGCTGACCCTTCCTGCTGTGGTTTCCAGATGTTGTAACCCATGTGTGTGTAATTTGTGTGCACCCTACTGTACACCGGTTCCTCTGTGTTACAGACAGATGAGTCCCCGGTTTGTAGTTTAGACAGAGTTCCTCAGGTCCTGGCCTGTGACTGGCTGCTGGCCTGTCTCCAGGTAACTTTCCTGTTCTGCAAGCTTCACCAATCAACAACCAGCTCGATGTTATTGATTCTGTTCATCAAACAGGCCGGCATTGTTTCTCTTTTCTTTTAAAGAATGTGTTCTTTCTTGCAGTTGTTTCAAATCATTTGTGATTGATGGTGCTTCAGCTGTTTTTGACCTGGTTTTATGTTTATTTTGTGATCAAACTGTTTCCATGGGATCATGTTATCCATTTCAATTATTTTCTTCTTCTCTTGTGTTTATCATCAGCTTGATTTGCTTCAGCAATTAATAAGAATTTAAAAACACTGATTATTTTCTAGTTCTTTCCTCACTCTGCCTCTGTAACACACACATGCACACAAACACCTTCACACACATTTAAGTTGCTGTGCAGTTCGTAGTTCAGTTGCCTGGTGACCATATGGGATGGCAGATGGCTTCCTGTCGGGTAGCACAGCATCTGAATGAGAGAATCAGATTTAATCAGTACTAACACACATACAGACCCAAACAGTGAAGTTAACACTTCTCCACTCACACAAACACTCATCAGTGCAGTGGCCAAAGTTAAAACTCAGTCCTTTATCATACGTGAGACACATGAGTTTGTACAGCTTCTCTCCCAGCAAGCACAAACTGTTCTGAGTGTCAAAAGGAGTGCAGGCGACTTGGAAAAAGTAACACTGACTTACACAAATTCCTGTACCTGTTTAATCACACAGGACTTTTGTCATGCTCACTAAATGCCTGTCATTACCACAGGCGACAGACCAACTGCAGCAGCATGACACTGAAGTACTTTCTATTATAAATATGCCATCGGGACAGCACTGTCACACACCAAATGCCCTTTGTCAAACATTGAATATAAAATATGTAGTTGTACAGGTCAAATATGGGTTGCAGACAGTTCAACTTTAGAAGACATTTTAAATTCAGCTGTTTATCAAACCCCTCCCCTTAACTGCTATATAGACCCTAGAAATAGAATAGTGTATTTATCTGCCCTAATGTAAGCAGCAAAAAATAGCATGTCCAGCTAACTAGGTTACTTTCTTTAGTGTTGTTGCTAGATTGGATCAACTGGAGGGCCTCTCAGCTGTGTTTGATTATGTCATGTGTGCTTATAAATTCACCTGAAGGCACAGGGGGAGAGGACTTTAAAAACCTGCACAGTACAGGTCTCAGTGAAAAAAAAATCCTTGACTGTGAGCTTGACATGCAAGCTAAATAGAAATGTAGACAATTCTGTACATTGAAAGTTATACATCTAGCTCCTTAAGAGGGTTCTTGACTTTGTTAGATATTGTGAAATTGTTTTCCTTTACCAAGGAAAGAATTTTGTGATCATCCACTTTGGTTGTGTTGCGTGATCTTCCTGACCTTTTGATGTTGCTCAGCTGACCAGTTCATGCATTCTTTTTAAGAATGTACCAGATTGATGATTTTGACAGAGTTTTTCCTATGGCTCTGATAGTCTTTTTTTCCTGCCTAATGATAGCCTCCCTCATTTGCATTGATGTCTCTTTGGACCTCATATTTAGAGTTCCAATGAACACTTGGAGTCAGCTCAAGCTCTTTTATCTACTTTATTTGTTAAGAAATAATGAGGGAACAGGCCTCACCTGGCCATGAAACTGCTCAGTCAGTTGTCTAATACATAGCCCTTTGTGCTATGTATGAAAATAGCTGGAATTCCTAAACAGTTAATGGAGTACTTTTGTTAAACCCTTGAGTTAAAGCTGAAAGTGTCATTGTTCAGATACCTATTAGGTGTGGGTGATTTAGCCTCAAAATTTAAGCAAGTATATGACTCAGACAGCCTAACGTGTGGATGTTACAACACCCTACATATTCGTCTTCAGTAATAGTTTGCACAGCCCTAACACTGTTGGCTTGATATGAGAAAAGCAGAGCAACAACTTTTGGTTAACAAGACTGCCCTTAGACAAGAGTGGACTTTATGCATTCTTTCTGGTCCACTCCCCTACAAGAAGATAGTGAGTCCCAGCAAGTGAGTGACTACCCTGACGTTTCAACTTCCATTGTATGTGCATGTGTGTGGTAGTGTTGGAGTTCCCCGTGTTGGTGGACAACTTGTTTACTCTGGAACAAAGTCAGATGGTTATTCGTTAGAGATCAGGCTGTTACAGGAAGAGATCTGTCTCTGAAATTACTTCATGTGATTCCAGAAACAGGGAATTCCAATCCCTGTTTCTCGACACTGTCTATCACCCTGCCTAGTGTGAAGCTGAAAAAAGACCTGCTTCAAACTGAAAGTTGCACAAGTTGTTCTGCTGGAGGTCATTGGCACTTTCTACAGGCTGATCACATGAAGGTGCCCATGTTTGTTGTTAACGTGGCACGTAGCCTGTGAACTTCAGTTTTTTTCCTTTTGCCTTTCACTTTGTGCTCTGTTGGGGGCTTGCTGGAAGGTGATTTCAGTGCAGAACTCTGCAGTTTCCAGTATCAGTTTTAGTACCTGTTGTGGGTTAAAACAGTCATATGGTGTAGGGAAAAAAAAAAAAGTGTGGTCAGATGTTTTCAGTTTTGGAATTAAAGTATCTAAAATTCCGTTACAGTGGAACCCTGTAAGGACATGAGAGTTGGTGTAGCTGTTTGGCAGTTTGTGATTAATCCCCATTTCAAGTTCTAGTATCTTACAAGACAAAAGCAAACTCTGCTCAAGCAGGCCTCTTCATTTGTACGTGTGTGTGTGTGTGTGTGTTTGCACGCGCGCATGCGTGAGAGAGGGAGACATTGAACTGTGCCTCAGTAAAAGTAATGTAATCTGCAGCTCCCCGTTACTGTGGTTACTGTTAGATATACAACATATTAACATACCATATTATGTCATTGCTGTGTATATTTTAAGTTTGACTTATGAATCATCCGTTGCTGTTCCTGTTCTGCTGAATGCTAAATAATAACTGTACTTTCTTTGCACATGTGGGTCTCACTATGTAGTTGTCATCTTTCAGTTCATGTTAATGCTGTTTGTGCAGTTTTCTTGTTTTGCAATGCTGATAAATGTTGGGCACTCTGTGCCTTCACTCCAGTTGTTGCTAACCTATGTCTTATCCTGCTGGTTTGTGTGTGTGTGTGTGTGTGTGTGTCTCTGCTGGGTGCTTGTGTAGCCGGGCCAGGAGGAGAGAGAAGAGAGTTTGGTACGCCAGCCTGACTTCATTCTTCCCTCGCTACCAATCAGCTTTCTGCTTTCTCAGCTTCCTTTTCTCCACCCATTTCCTTCAGGCAGTCTATGCACACTTCCTGTAACAGGAGAACCAATCAAATGCTTTGATACAGACTCAATATGTGACCAACAACTGATTATTTTGCATACAAGAATTACTTTCTCAGCATTTTTTCTATGTAGCCAAAATGACCAAAAATTGACTGGTTGGTTTCCTCCGTTTCATATCAGTAGCTCCCACCGGAAACTGAAATGGTGACTAGAAAAAGTTGTCAATTCAAAGTTAGGAGGAGGGAGGAAAAGTCCTGTCGAAGCAGAAATCACATTAACTCTTCATGTGTTTTGGGCAATGATTGTTTCAACTGTACAATGACATCTGGGCATCCAATTTGAAATATGGTGGTATTTAATTTCCTACCTTTTTTGGTTGGTTTACTACTCCCACAAGTAGGGTGGTAGGGCCCTTCTGAAACCAGTAGCCTTCCAGCCACAAATGCATTTTATCTTGGTTGTGTAAAGAACACATGTAGGCATATCTGCTCCCTATTATCCAACATCACACGTTTCTTTGAACCACAGCTAAGGACTGAAGTGAACACACCTGATGATCAGATGTTGGATCACAGTATTGAACTACTAACAGCTCATCTGTGGCTGCTGACGCTATCGCTGCTGCTGTAGAGAGCATGAGTTAATGCTGCACTTTTTCCCCAGCTGGCCTTCCACAGCCATACTGATCGAATAAATGTGGAACTTGATTTGTAATGTTACTTTATTCAATTCAATTTAATGATCCCCAATCTCTTTGTGATGTTGCCTTATCTTATGCTACAGTTACTGTTGTTATTATTGTCTGTCTTATAGTAGTGATTTATTTAATTGCAGTCTAAATCATCTGTTTTCACTCTGCTTGTTATTTCAACCAAACACAAATCAATATTTATTGGCTCCATCTTCTGTCTGTAGCACAATACAATTCCAGTTCTACAAAAGTCAATTTGGTTGTCTGTAATAGAGGGAAACAATTGTAAAACACAGTGGAATGCAATTGGGCATTGTTAATTCTTTCTTGGAATAAGGAGTATCTATTACAAAAGAAGTCTTTGTTTAAACCTTTGTACAGAAATCAGTTGAGATAAGACCTTAGGTGAATTCAGTTGCTTTCCACATGTTAGACTGCAGTGGAAAACTCTGCGCATGACACCTGCCATGTCTGTGGGATTTCTGTCGCTCATAAAGGCTCTTTGATATGGTGGTGCTGCTGTTGTTTTGCAGTAAGGTCGTTGGCTTGGAGTCCTGCCCAGCCTCATTCACATCCTGATCAGCTGGATTGGCTTGTGTTTAATTTGTCTAAGCTTCTGGGATTCTCCATCTCTGTCTCTGAATCACGCTGCTGTCTGGACATGCACAATTGTGATTAAACCACGCCGTCAAACCCTGATTTTCTGAAAACCAGCATTTGTTCTTTGGTTTTTGCACCTACTTTTCAATCTTCCTTTTCTCTCCTCTCTCTTAATCTATAGAGGACTATAACATTAGGTGCTGGCGACCGGCAAGTCATCCAGACGCCAATCAACGACTCTCTTCCTGTCAGTGGCAGCAGTGTGGCCCAGCTCTTCAGACAGCTCGGTACTTGCAGATATGAAAAATACTTTTTTAAAATTTCTGTCATTTTTTTTAGATGATCAAAATTACTGTGTCACTGTTGCTTGAGTACACAGTACCGCACCTACAAACAACTCAGTTACATAATGACAAAAACAGTACAATCTACAACGTCACCACGTATATCCATATGAGATGCATTTAAATTATATATAATAGTAAATGTGTGTGATCTTTGTTTTTATCATAATTCTGATAAAAATAAGGAATGAGTAGAAAATATGTTTGTTACCTAAGGTCAGGAACAATTTTTGTTACACTTGGTAACAATTTGATCTTAATCCACAGTTAAGACAATGCACAGTACCATACTTCTATAAAGTAGTCAAGGTGGGATTAAACCAAGAATTAAAGCTCATGTTAAATTGGACCTGTGCATTTTCCTTTTCTGTCAATGGTGTATAGTTATGTTAAACATAATAAGGCCATTTGTATGTGTTGTATTAGGGGGTGGCTGTAGCTCAGGAGGTAGAGCAGGTCATCTACTAATCAGAAAGTTGTTGATTCGATCTGCAAATATTCTTGGGCAAGGATGCATCCAGTGGGTGAATGTTAGATAGAAAGCACTTAAGCATAGAAAAAAGTGCTTGTGTGAACGAGGCATGTTATATAAAGTGCCTTGAGTGCTCCGGGAGAGTAGAAAAGCACTATATAAGAATCAGTCCATTTACCATTAACCATGTACAAATAATCCCTGTGAGCCTAAAACTCTGGCTTCAGAGTGCTCTGAACTCTCCATTTTAGACATTTTTTTTATACCCTTAGCTCTTTATGATGTCAAAGAAAATGGAGATCTTAATATACATCTCACACATTCAGCTGTGGCTGTTAGCTCAGCTGCCTTACCCACCTGCTGTTCAAACTTTCTGTTTATGAAAGGAAGCCTATCAGAAGAAAGTTGGCTTAAAGGAACAAGAGTTTCAGACAGAGAAAGAGCTAAGGACCTGCTCCGAGGCCCAGTATAAGATAAAAAGGATTATTTTGAGCTTTTATGCAAAGGTACTATAGTAGAGTTAAAGAATACAAAAATATGGAGCTAGAAATAAAAGGTCCCCTTCAAAGCTCCATTTCTGCTTTTATCTGTATGCTTTACATTACACAATCAATGAGATCTTCAACTGAAGGCTCTGTTAGTGTTCAAAGAATAAATGCAGGTATCAGTTTAAGAGTCGGTCTTTTAAAATCAATGTACACTTGAGGATTTCACCCTAGAAAAAGATTTTTAAATGAAATGAGAACCTTCAACTAGGTAAAATATATACTTCCTGCATATGAATAACTAATAACTTGTTGGCACCATTCCTAGTAATGATGACTCACAACCTATTAATATTTCTCTTACTGACTACAGCAGATATATCAGATATTTGATTTATTTATTAAAAAAAAAAAAGTCTCCTTTTGAAGTGGTGTTGATGACCAGAGATGTCCTTTCTGTTCTCTGTCCTCCCTCAGGAATAGTCAACGTTCTCTGTCTGTTCTGCGCTGCTCTGACGGAACATAAAATCCTGTTCCTGTCCAGCAGCTACCAGAGACTAACAGATGCCTGCCGAGCGTTGCTGGCCATCATGTTTCCTCTTAAATACAGGTGTGTTCCCACTCCTCAATCTCTTCTTGCTTTGCCTTTAGATCATTCTTAATCAAACCACTGTAGACATTGGTGAAAGCAGAAGATGTGTTAAGTTTCTTCTTGTTTATGTCTTCTCAGTTTCACTTACATTCCCATCCTACCGGGAAAACTACTAGAGGTCCTGAGCACTCCCACTCCCTTCATCATTGGTGTCAATTCCTTCTTCCGCTCTGAGACACAAGAACTGGTGAGTTCTCATTGTTGCAACTCAATAAATATGAGGCAATGCTTCATTATGTTAAGATTACATAAAGTACACTAGTTTTCATCACTGGAACAGCATAGAGCAGTGTCAGCACTAAAGTGCTGTATGATGAAGAAGAAAGGTTCAGTGTGTTCACACGTATAGCTTTAGTAGTAAAAACAATGGTAAGGCTTTGTTACCTTTTATTTAATTAACTTAAAAAATATAGCATGAAAAACTTTAAACAGCAATTGTTATTTGTCTGGAGTGCTCAGACTACAATTTTGCTGAGAAAACAAAGAGGCAGGAGTGTTATCGGTCTTCAGCCTGAAGCTTGTGGAGCTTGTTTTTCCTGTTCAATTCCTGGTGGGTTGTTAAGTTGTAATGTAGAAAAGGAATCTGGTTTTAACTTTAGTTTTAGGAATAGTTTAGCATTTTATTTATCTTTGTCTTAAAAAAATAATACTCGGATACCCTTTAAGGAGTGATTTGCCACTTTCATCTGTCTGCTAAGAAATTTCTTCTCATGTAGTTCACAGAATATAGCATGCACAGTTCTTGTTTCATGTAGAAATGCATTTTAGTACCCTTTAACATACTTCAGTAGTTTGCCTGACTATTATACCCATTTGGTTAAATGTCCCTCAGCAAGTTGCACCTTGACCAGATGCTTTTGGTAACCATCGACAAGTTTCTGGCATAATTCCGGCTGGATATTTGACCCCTCTTCTTGGGAGAATTGGTAGAGTTCATTTAAATTGGTTGGTTTCCTGGCACAGACCCAGCGTAGTCCACTAATTTTCAGTAGGGTTGATGTCGGGGTCATTCCAGAAGCTTAATGTTAGCCTGTTTTATCCTTTCCTAAACCAGTTTTGATGTGTGTTTTTATTATTGTCCTGTTGGAAAACCCAGTTGTGTCCAAGTTTCAACCGTCTCACTGTTGATTAGAGGTGAAGTTGAAGAATTTGGAGATAGTCCCCCTCCTTCAGTATTCCATCCACATGAAAGTACCACCATGCTTGACAGTTGGTAAAATGTTCTTAGGTTTGAAAACCTCACCCTTACTCCTCTAAACATTCCTGTTGTAATTGTGTCCAAATAACTCAATCTTTGTCTTGTCTGACCATAAAACTTTTCTCCAGAAGGCATTTGGCTTGTCCATGTGGGCAGCTGCAAATTTCGGTTGAGCTTGAAGGTGTCGATTTTGGAGCAGGGACTTCTTGCTTGGTTGGCACCTTCTCAGTCCATGGCAATGTAAATCTCACTTCACTGTGGACAGTGATACTAGTGTTCCAGCAGTTTAAAATTCATGGCAGGTTTGAGCCTTGGTGGTTACTAGGTTGTTCCCGATCATCCAAAGCAATTTCCTCTTATCTGAGGTTGATGGTTTGGGTCTTCTTCCAGACCTCGGCAAAGTGGTGACACATCCGAATACTTGTACTTACGTATAATTGTTTGAACTAATGATCTTGGAATCTGCAGTTGTTTAGAAATGGCTCCAAGAGACCTTTCTTGTGTAAATAGACAATTCTCCTCCTTAGATCTTCACTGAGTTCCTTGGACTTTCCCATTGTTCTGAGTATTGGTCAGTCCAGTGAGTGCTGTCAAACAAATCTTTTTTATGCTGTAGAAAGCTTTTGTCAATACTGACCCATGTTAGTGTAAATAGGGTTATGTGAGTGTTGTTTTAAAGTGGACATGCACCTCTTTTAAGTCTGTATACAACTATGTAAGTGATGACTACGAAATTGGACTTGCTCTCTCCAGCAGTCGCCATGACACTGTCTTAAGGCAGCTTAAATAATGATTTTGAACTGCGTTCGCCACTGTAATTGTTTTATGGGAGATTGTACTTTCTGAAAGCAATTATCAAACAGCTTTGGAAGAGAAATGAACCAGGAAAGCCGATTAGTAACACACAACCAGCTGGTGGACACAATGGCAACTCCACGCTACCCACTGTATCACCAATAAACAAATAAACTGTATCATAAAACATCCCTGCACAGTGTACAGTGTGAACACCTGCTGCAAGCTGTGGGATAGAAATGTGATATCTTAGTGTTCAAATGACAAATGGCTTGTTTCCTAGTTTTATAATTTAAACCAGAATGGCTCTCAGAATCACACAGAGAGGACTTTCTGTGCAAAAATATATATAAATTATAAAATAATAATAAAAATAGCCTTAAATACACCCTCAGTTCCTCCGACATGGATCTGAGTTTTGATTACAAAAGAGAGCATGTTTCATGTGAACTCTTACTGACCCGTTAAGCAATGGTTCATGTGTCTTTTATTAACCTGCCCCTTTGCCATCTGGCTGTTTGCTACCTGCTAACCTTTGTAGATTCATAGCTTTCTTATGCAGTGGTCTATACAAACTTGGCCAAGACACATCATACCAGAATACAGGATAGTAATTAGTGATTCAATCTCATGATCAAAGAAAATAAGATGCAGCTGTTTTATTAAGACCTGTTGAGAGTGTAATGGATGCTTCTGTTAAACGTGACTGATCATGTGTGGCTACGTGCTGGCCCAACAGAGCCTTTATCTTACAACAAGATGCTGTGTTTTGTACCTTTATCACTGTATGAGCAGTGGTCGGGGTCAGAGGCTGTTGTATGGACCTTTCTGCCTCTCGCCACTGAAATGTGAATGCGTTTTTTTTGTTTGATAGCCAGTCATGTAATGAGCAGCTGCTGAGGGAGACGACTTTCTTTGTCGCTGTGTTTGTCTTCCACTTGATCTAATCAGCTCCTGTATCACAGTGCTGTACCTTTTATCAGCAATCCCAGAAGCAGAGATGAAAAGCATGTTTACGTGTGTGTGTGTGTGTGTGTGTGTGTGTGTGTGTGATTTCAGTTGGACGTGATCATTGCCGACCTGGATGGAGGCACGGTTACCATCCCCGAGTGTGTCCACATCTCCCTGCTTCCTGAACCTCTCTTACAGCAGACCCAAACTGCACTCTCCATGGTAAGAGCTGCAATTTAAACAGTGTCCACAATCAAAGCCATAATGCACACTACTACAGAATACTGGGAAATATCAACAACATCCGGTGGGTGGTTTCTATCACCAGATTCCCCAGAGTGCTTTATGGGATTGGGTGCCAGTAACATCTTCAGGAAGTGTTTTTCCTTCTTAATATTGGCTTCACCTGTTTTAAGTTAATGTTAGCTTTGAGTTTTTTTTTTTACTTTTTACTCCACTCCTTAGATACTGTTAATACACTTTCAAAACAATCTATTACAAGTAGATGTCTTACACTGAAATGTTATCAAAGTAAATACAAGCAGGAAAGTATTAAAAGCATTTAAGATAGAATTTTCATTTAATTATCACGGTGCTTATTGTTTTGCATTAGTTTAAACCATTAGTCCAAACATAAATATATTAATTAAAAGGGAAAAGCAGCCAGTGCGTTCACTTATTTACTGTACATTGTCTAATCACAGTGTTTTTATTTTTATATATATATATATATATATATATATATTTATATAATTTTTTTTATAGGATTTTATAAAAACATTTTAAGCTTGTTGCCTTAATGCAACCAACTCAGGTAACATTCTGACCCTGTCCCCCTCACATTTTTAAAAAGAAACCTTTAAGTACTATTCTTGTTCTTCACTGTTGTGTTCTTATCAAGCTGAGCTTCACATCCTGCTGCTGCAGCCCCTTCCAGCACTCCAGTACCAGCCCATTCTGAGAAATGCTTTTTATCTGTTAAAGTGTGTCAACAAATTCCAGCTTCCTTGTTCTCTTATTGATATCAGCTGAATACATGAATTTTCATTCCTCCTTCCTTTTGTTGGCTCTGTTTGCTTTGTGCATATCTCATAACAACGGGGATGATACTGCAAAAAAGCGGGATTTGTTGATACTCGTGAATATCTCAGATAGCTGTATGTGAATTGCTTGAGCTGCAGGAAGTGATACCCAGTTTATGATCAATTTAATTCAATTCAATTCAGTTCAATTCAATTCAATTTTATTTATATAGCGCCAAATCACAAAAAAAGTCGC
>VUQS01071383.1:0-10239 GCA_015108495.1 Heterochromis multidens
AATAGTATGCAAATTGTCATGACCATTGACAACTGACATGACAATTTGCATACTATTGATCATGAAACTGACCAAATGGCCCATTGTTAGTCAATGGTGCTGGTTTCTGTCATTATGCAATGTACTGTTTATAAGGCTGGGGAAGTCTGCAGTCAGCCGAGACTGAAGAAGTTACCAGTTGGCAACAAAACGTTTCTCCCACTAAAAAACGCCACGTCCAGATGAACAGATTCAACTTTTTGGGATTCTTTTACCTGGATTATTGAGCATGCATCAAGAGATACTATACTGTTGTTTTTTATTTTTGTTTTTTTCCCCCTCCTTCCCACCCCTAATGATCATAGATCATGCTGCACTACTATTTGGTCTTTAAAGTCCAGAGACCAGTGCACATCTCAGCTGGTGGGCTCTTTAGCTACAGGAATTCACTTTCTCTATAGAATGCAGGAAAAGAATACAACACAGTTCCAGATGCCTTGTCCAGAGCAGTACATGACTTGGCCATAACTACCACCCACTTACTACCAACCTTTTTCCACTCTATTGCCTGTCAATAGAGGACTGGGGGAAGGAGCTTCAGGATTACCGGGACTATCAACAGGGAGAAGTCAACTTAACACACTCCACTAAATATGCCATTTTGTAGAACAAATTTTATCAGGTGCTACAGTTGCCACTCAAAACCATCTACCAGATTCTCATACTTGAGTCTTTGCCTGCATCTTTTCCAGGTGTTACATAAAGACCCCATGGCTGGACACTTTCGCAGTTACAAGACTTAGAAAATTCTCGCAAGTCTTCAGTTCTTTAAGTCTGAGAGCTGCAAGGTAGCTGAGAAACTGCAGCAAACTGTGGTGAACCAACTCTGGGAGATGATGGTTGTGGATTTAATGGGGCCCTCCCAATGAGCTCCAAGGGACATGTCTGCCTGCTAGTCTTTGTAGACTATTATGCCCCATGGGTAGAACTGTTTCCTCTGTGCAACGCCACAGCAGAGAGTATATCAACAATCGTCATTTAAGAAATATTCAGCCGATTCAGTCCCTAGCTACCTCCTGTCAGACCAAGGAAGCCGGTTCATCTCCTCCAAATTCAAGGCCACCTGTGAAAAATGGAGTCTAAAACAAAATGACTTCAGCTTATCACCCACAAACCAACATGACCGTAAAAATCAACAAGACGCTAAAAAAAAAACCATGATAGCCTCCTATGTCAGAGAAAATCATAAAAACTGGGACAAGCACTTAACAGAGTTCTGGTTTGCCATCAGTTTGGCTGTCCACGAGTTCACTGGTGTCATCTTTGTTGAGCTGTCCCTGGATGAACCTTTTATGGACCAGCAGGATGCCCTGCTTCAGACCAGAAATGCCATGCCTGATTGATCTAGCTACAAAACAGTTGCCAACCTTCAGGACTTTATATAATTTGTACAGTGCAATCTCACAAAATGGAACTGTGACAAAACTCACTGAGACCTCCACTTTCAAAGAGTGTGGCTCGGATCCCATCCATTATCAAAAGCAGAGAAATCATTCACTGCAAAGCTGACCCCAGAGTGGCTCAGACCATACAGAGTTGTTGCTCAGGTGTAGCCCGTTAACTATGATTTCGTGCTGGAGGACAGTGGAGAAGACTGAAAAGTGGTATATGTATCCCATTTAAAACCCTGTTACCCCACTGCACAGGAAATTGACGCCATGGAGAAAAAGTCCCTCTGGAAGATCTTCAATGAGCAAAGTGACCAAAAAGAATTCTGTGGCTTTCCCACCAACTCGCCTAACCACCATCCTCTCCCAGCTGAAAATTCAGACAGCAAAGAGGAAGAGGATGACAATTGAAATAGACAATCTGCTAGAATGCTAGGAGGTCTGCAGCCTTTTCTATAAGGGAGGGAGGGTGTGGCAGTAGCCTGTTTATAGTGGGAAACCACTCACTACGTCATATATATATGCCCATGCCACATCATATTCACACCCCCTAAATTGCCTAATCACAACCCTTCATGAAGAAATAGTTTTACCGGTGTGACTTGCATCAGGAAGTGGCCAGTCTGTCCAGTGCCTGTTGCCAGCCTGTCAGCCCTTTTCAGCATGTTAGATCCGCTATTTGTTAGGCTTCCCTTTGCTTAGAGCTTACATTCTGGAGATTTTCCCTCACCGTGCCCAAATCCCAGTTGTTCATTCCTGGGAGCATTCACCACTTCTCTTTTGGAATAACGTCGGAGTACCGACATAAACTTGTTAACAAAGATCCTCTCTTAGCGAGAGAGTTCACAACCGAGTAAATTCAAGGACTGAAAATTAGCTGGTTTTTACTCTTCGGTCTCCTATTCTGAGAACTGTTGTAAATAACGTGATGTAAAGACTGAACATTTGACTCTGGGGGAAAACTGAATAAAGAGGGACACAGACTGTTTATATTTTGCATTGCTGTTGCAAATACACTGTGAGCTCTTTGTTGAATTGCTCTGTGTGTTACTTGCTGTTGTTTTTGATATTGTGGGCTTGTGTGTGTACTGTTTTTAGGGACAGGTTTAAGAGCTACTTCTTTTGTAGGGTGGCTGGTGATCCCAGCAATTGCCAAAGACAACCTGACCATGAAACTGCTTGCTAGTCAATTGTCTAATTATTCCAGTCACAATGGGTGGTAATCAGCTACTATTAATTACTACTTCAATCTTGTTTATTTGATTTAAAATTCACTGTGGTTGTGTCCAAAGGTAAAAAGTGTGTCATTGTCCAAAAACCTATGGACCTAACTGTAAATGCCAGCCTATGTATAACCACTGCAGTTATAACATACAAGTGTAAATGTGTTGTGCTTTGTTTAATAGTGGGAACCGAACATGGTCAGGCGGTCATTGAAAGTGCGGCTGTCTTTCTGTTTGAGATCTTCCACAACAAAGACCATGTTGGTACTGAGGAGAGTCGGGCCATCAAACAGATGTTTGGCCCCTTTCCATCATCCAGAGCTGAAGCTTCCTGTGCCTCTGTGGCTCGACTCGTGGCTTTGCTCGGTAACTCCAAAGTCGAAGACTTTATCCAGAACCAGAGCTCCTGTCGCAACCTTGAGCAAGGCTCCACTTTTGGACGCAACATTGCTTTCTCATATGATTGTTACACACTAGACCCACTAGAGAACCTGCCCTTTTCTGGTACCCAGGAAGAAAGTGCAGGCCTGGATTTTATCAACTTTTTTAACAACCATAAGAGCGGGAAGAAGGGCATCAGTGAAGAGGGTGTGCCCAGTAGTGGAAGATCCCTGACCTCTGGGGATGGGTCCATCCTTCAAACAGAAGTAGATAAGTATCTGTGTGGAGGCAATATGATGTCATCCAACCCAGAGGAGCTGTGCACCTCTCTGTTCGAAATGCTGGCCTCACACAGGAGTAACGATGAGCTGCAGAATGAGGTATGTATCACCTGCATAGTCTTATAGCTATCAAGACTATATGAATATGTTAACATTAACATTCATATAATAACATTAACGCAAAATGGCATGAATAAATTAAATTCAAATCAAAGAAGGAAAGTATGTTGATTCTCACAGGAATTTGATGTTGATGCTCACTGCAAATTGTATCTGTAGTTTTGTAGTTTCCCTGAAGTTCACACCTGAAGTTGTCTCACACCTAGCACCTTCACTACAGAAATCAGTACCAGTCCCCCTTTTTTGTAAACATGCCATTGACTTTGTTTACACCTTCAGCCAGATCAGTTTTGTTTCTTAAAGTGAACTTTCCGGACTATTTCTTTCAAGTGATCTAATCAGATTCAAATTCTTGTACAAATTCACCAATGCAATGGTGTCTGCACGGGTTGTTGTAGTAAAGATGCTGATGTCATTAACTTGTTCACTGGTGACTTGGCTTTCCAAACACCTAAATATGAGAATTGGACATACATCACCTAACCCTTTAAAAAAAATCAAGTGCCAGCAGATTTCAGACGGGGTTTTTTTTTTTTTCTATCTGTCAAATGGCTGTCGTCATTTCATCATCCGTAGTGCTCAGCTAGTAGCAGGGTTAGGGAGCATTCCTACTCTTGATTAAAAACCTGACAGTGATCAGAAAGGAATGCCAGATCCTTTTGATGTTAAACTGAAAAATGAGTACTTGGCTTTCATCATGGCATTTCTGTAATGTAAAGTTTGACCTCTCCCAGTGTTATGTTTATTGTCTTGCGACACCTATTGATTTTATCAACTTGACCTTCAAAAACAGGCCAGATTTCTTCTAGATTTATCATGTCCTGGCTGTTAAACCAAATCATGCTTGGCCTTTACATCTAGACATTTCAAACTTTCTACATGGATTTGACCTTCATTGGCAATAAAGACCCAGAAATATCAGTAGCTCAACATGCATACAGTTAGGTCCATAAGTAGAGATGTACCAGTTGCAATTTTCTTGGCTGTGTCCATTTTTTTTTCTCCACCTCTAAGTGTGACCTGACCTGCCGATACTGATTTTTGTTTCTTCTGATTTTGTTTATAAGAACTCTAATTTGACAGCATATCCAAGCAATAATCAACTTTTTTTAATGCAAAGTGAAGAAGAAAAGTTGAAAAAAATTCTAGGATCTTCTTACTTGAACAACTCAAAATAAAGTCCACTGCAACTTAATAGAAGTATAGATAATTAACTGAAAATGAGTTGCTGTACACCCACTTTTTTTAACATATTTTACCCTGTCAGGCCAAAGCTTGTGCAGCAGATTTATATAACAAAAAAATTGTCAGTTTCTTATATAATTTTCCAGTGTATTTCTAAATTTACCTGATAACAGGACGTAAACCCTTTCCTCTTTTTCACTCATCTCTATAATTTTCTTCATAACTGCAATGATCCTTTGCTCATACCAAGGCTCTTACTGGGGCTGCTGGTTTGTGGTTGGCTCTAGATTTAGCTTTACCTTTAGCCATGCTGCCTGTGTTAGCTTCTTTAAAAAACTTGTCCATGTTCAGCTGGGTGAAAGTGATTTAAGGTTTGATTAGGTTTATTGTTACAAACATTTTTGCGGTGGTCCCCTCGCCATTTACTTTGGTGATCTTTATGTCTTCACTCACAGTGAAGAGTTTCCACGCTAACAGCTTGTTAGCATGTTAGTGTGCACGCAACTATTTACCTGTGCTACTATGTGCGTGTTGCACATGCATAAAATGGAACAATTCATAATCAGACACACAGGAGGCTTATCAGCTGGTCACAGGTCAAGGCCAAAAAAAGCTAGAATCAGCTGATTACAGTCTTTCTCTGTCAAAGTATTTGGACAATGACATTTTTGACAGTTTTGCTAAAAAATGATGCAGGATTAATTACACAGTCTTTTACATTGTGAAAGGATAATGACCCAAAGCAGACTGCAAAAACAACTCAAGAGTTTTTCAAGCCAAAGAATTGGCCTCAACAGCCAAGTCAGCCACCTGATCTCAACCCAGTAAGACATGTTTTTCAGTTACTGAAGATAAAACTGAAAGCAAAAAGACCCACAAACAACTGAAGGTGGCTGCAGCTAATACCTGGCAGAGCATCTCATGGAAGGAAACACAGCAGTTGGTGATTTCCATGGGTTGTAGACTTGAGGCTGTCACTGACTACAAAAGATTTTTTTTATATTTAAAACGATGTTGGCTTGCTTGAGCCTCTGAAAATGGGGACTGTGCATAAAAGTGTCTGTAATTCTTCAATGGTTAATGCAATATTTTGTATTTTGAAGCCTCTTTAAGGTCTGCACTTCAATCACATCTTGATTGATTTAAAATCCACTGTTGTGGTATACAGAGGCAAAATTACATAAACTGTCACTGTCCAAATGCTTATGGATCTAACTATACATAAGAGGTTAAGACAGCATTCTTTTAAAATAAAAATAAAATAAAAAAGCATTTCTGGACAATGTAGAAGATGGCAATATAAGGTGAGCTTATGCTCAGAATGAGTTAGGATTAGATAAATGGGATTACAATTGACTTCGAATCAGATTTTTATAAGATTTCATTTGCTTCCTTATGAAATGAAAGTTTTTCTCAGTGCTTTTTTAACAGAGCGATTTTCAACAGTGTTTCTAAACATACTAGTTTTCTTTAGAAAGCATAAATTATTTCTATTTGCACACAATAACAGAATTATTTCAGAAGAAAGCCAATATTATTAAACCAATATTATTAGCACCCTGAAAAACGAAACTTTTTATTGAACCATAGCACAAACCACTGCTGTGCAATGATGTTCTTTAACTTTGTAATGCTCAAAGCTTGTAATGTCAAGTTAAAACTAAGGGTTATCCTCCAATTTACTCAATATAAAAACTTCACAAGGGTTTGAGCTTTCATTTGAGAAAGCATTATGCCAAAAACAAATCAGTTTAGAATTGAGAAAAAGAATTGTTGGTGCTCACAAAGCAGAAGATGGATATACTTAGCTCAAAAATATTAAAGGAACACTTTGAAAACACATTAGATCTCAATGGGAATAAAAATTATGATGGATATCTATATTGATATAGACTGGGTAATGTGTTTGGAACAAAAGGATACCACATTGTTTGATGAAAATTATCAACCTACAGAGGGCTGAATTTAAAGACACTATGAAAATCAAAGTGAACAAATGATGCAGCACGCTAGTCCAGGCTAGTCCATTATGCCAAAATTTTATTCCAGCAACTCAAAATGGTCCTCAGTAGTTTGTATGGCTGACAATGATGGGGTGTGCTCCTAATGAGACGATAAATGGCGTCCTGGGGCATTTCCTCCCAAATCTGGACCAGGGCATCACTGAGCTCCTGGACAGTCTGAGGTGCAACCTGGTGGGGTCAGATGGACAGAAGCATAATGCCCCAGAGGTGTCCTATTGGATTTAGGTTAGGCGATCATGGGGGTCAGTCAATGGTATCAATTCCTCCATCCTCCAGGAACTGCCTGCATACTTTCGCCACATGAGGCCGGGCATTGTCGTGCACCAGGAGGAACCCAGGACCCTCCGCACCAGCGAAGGGTCTGAGAATGGGTCCAAGATTTTATCCCGATAGCCTAATGGCAGTCAGGATGCCATTGCCTAGCCTGTAGAGATCTGTGCGTCCCTCCGTGGATACGCCTCTCCAGACCATCACTGACCCACCACCAAACCAGTCATGCTGAACGATGTTACAAGCAGCATAACGTTCTCCACAGACCCTTTCATGTGTGTCACATGTGCTCAGGGTGAATCTGCTGTCATCTGTGAAAGGGCTCTGGCAATGCTCATCCTGTTCCTCCGTGCACAAAGGAACAGATTCCAGTCCTGATCCTGATGGGTTAAGGACTTTCTGTGGCCCTGTCCAGCTCTCCTAGAGTAACTGCCTGTGTCCTGGACTGTGTCCTGCTCTTGAGACTGTGCTTGGAGATGCAGCAAACCTTCTGGCAATGACACATATTGATGTGCCATCCTGGAGGAGTTGAACTACCTGTGCAACCTCTGTAGGGTCCGGGTATTGCTTCATGCTACCATTAGTACCACTTAGGATTCACAATTGGCTATTAGCATCAGCGGGACTAATAATTTTGACCCTGGTAGTTTTTGGGTTTAGTTAAATAATTGTTTCTGTGTGCAAAGTAAAATAAATAATGTAAGTATATAAATAAAACTAGGATGTTTGGAAAAACTGTTAAAAATTCCTTGCTTTGTTTAACAGCAGTTGGAAAATACTACCAAAAAATGAAATTTTCATAGTGGGGCTAATAATTCTGTACTCTTCTGCAAGTTGCACTGTCTAAGTTAATTTAATGCTGATGGTACTACAGAAAAATTAACAATACATTGTTATTGGGTGACATATGTGGTGCTATTGTTAGCAATATGGCCACATTGCCTACAATCTGCCGTCTGGCTGTGGCCTTTGTGTGGATTTTGCATATTCTTGCTGTGCCTGTGAGGGTTCTCTCTAGGTACTCTGGCTTCCTCCCACAGTCCAAAAAAAATGTATGTTAGGTTAAATGACGTTTCTAAATTGTCCATAGGTGTGAATGTGAGTGTATGCTTGTCTTTCTCCATGTGTTAGGCTGTGATGACCTGGCAACCTGTCCAGTGCGTTGTTCACCTCCTTGCCCTTTGACAGCTGGTACCCCTGCAAACCAGAATTAGATAAATAATTGAGAAAATGGAGGGACAGACATTATTATTGTCAATTGTCAAGAGTTTATCAAAAAACTTTGATGTTATTTTTGACAGTGGCCTAAACATTGAACAATACTCCAAGTCATGTTTTAAAATACATTTTTACAGATTTGCCCTGTTTTCTGACTGCTGTCCTTATTTGCATCATATACCCCAGTAGAGTTACCGCAAGATTTCATTGAGTGTGGAATAGGGTTGTCAAAAAAAATCAATACTCATATATTCATTGATACTAAAAGTCATATCTAATTAAGATATTTATTTGACAGACACACAGCTCCTCCCCTCACTAACCACTGAAGTAGTTAACGTTCATAAGACTGAACAACACTTTAGGAAAAAGTTTGAGAGGTCAGTAAAGCTCATGTTTCAGCAACATTGAAGCATTAAACAGTTATCAAAAATATTAACCTGGCTGGCGCACACAGCAACATTACCTGTTTTGTTATTAGCAATTACCTGATAGCCACATTAGCCATCTGTTATCATGAACGTTGCGGCAAGCAGACTGTAGTTAGATAAAAGTATATAATTATTGGAGGCTGAATGGTTCGCGGATGGAATATTAAGCCATGACACAGCGGATTACAGACACATGGAGAACCGGGCAGGTTGCTGGCTGTGCAGAACAGCGGGGGAACTGTAGCTGAATTGAGCAGAGAGTTTCCAGAGTGTGGAGAACTAATCTGAGCAAATAAAGACTCAAATCTGGAGCAGAGCAGCTGAATCAGACGGGTTTCAGGCCCGAGGAGCAGAGCTGAGGGTGTAAAGAGCTGCAGACTGAGGTGGAGCAGTGTGAACAGTAGACATTAGAGAGGTTGCAAGTTTGGTGAAGAGGTGGCAAGATCTTTTACAATAATTTATTAAAATGTGTTCCTTATTTTTAAGTTAAGTTTCTTATTTTGTTGTAGCCAGCTGTGTGGTCAGCTTTAAAATGGAGGCAGTGACTGGTTTTAATATCTTCTTTGTTTTAGCATAACTAATATCACACTTTATCCAGAGTTCATTTTTAACTTTTCCATAATGCTTTTTCTTGTACAATAATTAAATTATTTAGATGTTAGGTATTGTGGTGTTTGTTGTAGCCTTTGTTTGTTAGTAGATTCTAAAATATATTTTATCTTCACAATCTATAATGAAATGAGCTGAATCAATGATGAATAAAACCTCTAAATTAATCTTATTTTTTAAAATTATAATTGGGAAAATTAGTTGGAAATTAACAAGTTAACTTCTTCAAGATATGAGTTCTTCGTCATTACTTCTGTTGTTGCAGGATGGGGTCAAAATCATCCCAGTGGTATCGAAAGTGGTACTGAGTATTTTCCTGGGTATCTGTTTAGAGTTTGAAATTCTAGTATCGTGACAATCATAGTGTGGAATCGGCTGGACAGGCTGAAAATAATGTCTGGAAAATATAGCCCTTTAACACATAGTGTTCAGAGTTTGAAGGCTGAAATATATTTAATTATATTTAATGTTTGTTTGAAAATCCTTTCTGTTCAGGGACTACATGAAGTCTAGCACCGACATACACCGACTGTCACTTTGTATCTTCCTAGACACACTGTCCAAGGCCTTCACTGCAGACACCTTCACCTGTTGTTTCTTGTGGGTCTCTATTCAGGTCATTAGCAAGGGCACAGCAGCTCATTTCCAGTGAGATTAGCTGACTGAATCACCCTGATTACTGTGGCTTAATGTGTACTATCATTGTCCTGCTGAATGACAAAATGCCCTCCAAGTTTTTTGATGCATTTTCTGAATGTAATTCTGGCTGATTAATCCAATTTTATTTTCAATTACAAGTCTGTGATTTAACAATTATGAAAAAATGGAGATAAAATTAAACAATCTCAGTAATGACTGAAAATTATTGTGTTGCATTCCATGTTGCAGTAATGTACTTGTTTGCCATGCCAGTTATCTACATGTCTACACTACCAGTAAAAAGTTTGGACACACCTTCCCATTCAATGGTTTTTCTTTATTTTCATGACTGTTTACATTGTAGATTCTTACTGAAGGCATCAAAACTATGAATGAACACATATGGAATTATGTAGTAAACAAAAAAGTGT
>VUQS01071390.1:0-15863 GCA_015108495.1 Heterochromis multidens
CTGAGTGTTTCTCTTTCTCTCACCGTGTTTTTACACCTCTCTCCCCTCCCTGAGCCTGGTTCCGCCGGAGGTTTCTTCCTGTTAAAAGGGAGTTTTTCCTTCCCACTGTTGCCAAGTGCTTGCTCATAGGGGGTCGTTTGATTGTTGGGGTTTCTCTGTATTATTGTAGGGTCTTTACCCTATAATATAAAGCGCCTTGAGGCGACTTTTGTTGTGATTTGGCGCTATATAAATAAAATTGAATTGAATTGAATTGAATAAATATCCTAATAAATTACAGAAAACTAACTATAGATAAGTTGAATTGAGGTGCCCCTCTTATCATACTGCTTTTGTTATGTTAAGGGTGTAATCAGGCAGAATTTCTGATAACTACATCTTATATTTTGCATAATAAAACCATGTAGATGTCCTTTAAATCCAACCAAAGTCAACATCAGTCATAAGGATAAGGATAAGCTGTAAGACTGTGAAATGCCAACTTTGTTCTTCACTTCTTTAGCAACCCGTGTATTTTGTACTGTAAAAGATCAACCCACGTTAAGGCTGGGGGAGAGAGAGCGAGAGAGCTGAATGTAGCTCAGCCTCTGGTACAAAGAGGCTTTCCATTGATTAGAAATGACAGTTTCCACTGGACTGTGATTAGTCTGGAAGTAAGAGTTAAGTAGAGGAGATATTGATTAGTCTGCCTCTTCCCTCTCTAAAGCCTCTGTCTTTCTCTGACCTACATGAAAACACTGCTCTCTTTCTTTCCTCTTTCTTCACTGCGATTAAAATACATTCAAGGACATGATGATAGCTGGGAGAAGGAGCACTGTGATTCCCACTCAGTGAGCCGTGCAGAATTTGTGCCTTAATGCCAGTTTAAAACCACAACAGGTACGACCTGAGAGTAAAGAGAAAATTAAAGATCCTCTCCAGACATGTTGAAAAATACAGTGTAGAAAAACAGTACTGCTCTTTCATATATCAGTGTTTCAGAAGTGTTGTTTCAACACAATTTTGTGTCTGATATATTTTTTCCCATTTAAAAAAAACCCTTTACCTCCTTGGATAGAAATTCTTCACAATTTTTTTTCACAACTAAAAAGAAATGAGCCTCAAACTCTGAGCACCTGTCGCTCTATACAGTGAACCCTGAATATTTAAAGATTCATTGAAATAAAACTTTCTGTACAGGGCCTCACTTCATAACAGCGACACTTGAGATCAACAGGAACTTTTTTTTTGTTTATACTGTGTGCTTCCTTGACACACATCATCAGTCATGCACAGACGGGGCCAAACTGGTTATGCAGCATCTCCTGCAGTGATGCTTTGCTTCACACTGACCCACTGACATGTAGTTAATAAACAGCAGTTCAGTTTCAAGTAGTGAACTACACTCATCTTTATTAGGTACACCTTGCTAGTGTTGGGTTGGACCCCCATTTTGTCTTAAGTGTTCATAGCATAGATTCATGAAGGTGCTCTATTAGATTGAGATCTGGTGACTGTGGAGCCATTTGAGTACAGTGAACTCATTGTCATGTTCAAGAAATCAGATTGAGATGATTTGAGCTCTATGACATGGTGTGTTATCCTACTGGAAGCAGCCATCAGAAGATGGGCACACTGTGGTCATAAAGAGCATGAAAATGATCAATACACAGGTAGGCTGTGGTGTTTTGATGATGCTTAGCTGGTACTGAAGGGGGCTCAAAGAAAATATTGGGTAGCCTCAGCTTCCTCTTCTTAGCTGACAGGAAAGGCACCTGGTGTGGTCTTCTGCTTCAAGGTTTGACGTGTTGTGTGTTCAGAGTTGCTCTTCTGCATACCTTTGTTGTAATGGGTGCATGGGGAGAACACAGGTCTCAGCCAACCTGTGGATTCAAACCACAGTGGTTAGCATTGTTGCCTGTGAGGCAACCACCATGCTGCCCCTTTTTGGTCCATTCTCTGTAAATCCTGGAGATGGTTGTGTGGGAAATCCCAGCAGATCAGCAGTTTCTGAAACACTCAGGTTGGTCTGGCACCAACAACCAGACCATGTTCAAAGTCACTTACATCACCTTTCTTCTCCATTCTGATGCTCGGTTTGAACTTCAGCAGGTCATCTTGACCATGTCTACATGCATAAATAAATGCATTGAGTTGCTGCCATGTGATTGGCCAATGAGATATTTGCTTTAACAAGCAGTTGAACAGATGTATCGAACAAAGTGGCTGTTGAGTGTATTAGCAATGGCAGGGGCAAGGTGCATAAATTTTAGTATTATGATGTTGTGCTAAAAAATTGCAGAACAGCAGGGAATATCTCAAGTCGTTAAGCTCTTTGCAAGGTGAAACTTTTGTCACATTAATCCAAAGTATTTCTAATACCACACACACAGGTGCATGAATCTCTTGTTTAAAATTTTCCAGCAAAATATGCAGAAGAATAGAACAAAAACGGCTTACTTATTCATTGAAGACAGGGGATTTTTTTTTGATTAGCCTAATCTGCTGCATATTTATGTTCTACTTCAGTCATGTTTCAATAAAACACGTGTGCGTCTGAGCCGAGCAGCTACAAAACTTTCAGTTTTCTGAAACATGAAAGTTGTTTTTCAAAAAAAATTTCACAGTTGGAACCAAAGACCAAGTCATTAAGATGTGATGTGGGAGTGAGGTTGCCTATTTTTTTAGTCTGACTATACTATACAGTGAGCTCATTTATATTTTGTTATTGCAGTATGAAGAGCTTCATCAGGACTTATGACGTATTTCAAAGCTAAAACTACTGTTAAGGTTGTGGAAATGATTCATGAAGTTCACGGAAACTCAGGAAGTTGCTTCAGGTGTGAAATGAAGCTTAAGTTGATGAAACAACTTCTGCAGTAATGCATATTTCCTCTGAATTAATTTACTTCTGGGAATGGTTTATTATAAATTATAAAATCCCAACTTACTGTAACAGATCCATATCTAACAGTTTTTGCTGTTTCTTCTCTGTGTACTTCTTGGCATGAACCGTTCACTTCCTTTGTTCTTCCTCTCTCATGCTGACATCGTTGCAGACTGAAATCGAAAATACGGTTTCTGTGTGCTTCTCAGGAAACACCTGCAATGTTTCTGACTTGGCTGCTTGACCACTATTTAATTGACATGCCCAAATGAAAAGTCAGTCTGTGACTCATTATACCTCTGAATTTCACCTTTAATTCAAAATGAATGGACTAATTCTGGAAATGTCGTGATGCGGGCCATCTCAAGCTTGTGTCCTCACTGGTACTGGCTCCATCGTTGACTTAATAAACAGTTACATGATATTCAACTTAACAGACACTGTGGTTGTAGGAATATAGGAAAAAAGCACCACAGGTAAACAAGCACTCCACTGCCTGTCAAACCATGTCTCTGAGGAATGACACATTTTCTCCCCTTGTTTTTCTACTTAAACTTCTGTTCATGTGTAAAAACCAGGGCCTGCTGAGAAAGAAGAAATGCAGCACATTGTTTCCAGTGCATGACAAATCTCACAAAGCTGCGCATCTTCCCTGATGAAAAAAACCCAAAAACTTCATCTTCATCACCTTAACTCCTCAGATAGAAAACAAATAGAATCTTTAAATTCTCATCATTTCAACTCATGCCAGGAAAAGAACATCAAAGATCCTCTCCAACTTCACCCTCCCACTGCCATGTGGTCTTCACATCTGCTTGGCCCAGTGACACACTGCCGAGGGAAATGCACTACCGCTGAATGTGTTGGAGATTGTTCCTCGGGGCAAACAGAGTGCATGTCTAGATGGAAGCATCAGCTGGTAATTGAATACAGGGAGGACAGTCCAGTCTGTGTGTGTGTGTACATGAGTGTGCGTATGTGTGCAAGTGCGTCCCTCAGTGTTCTCTCAGAAGTTGTAAATTGGAGCAAACACCATCGCTGTGCCAAGATACACAATGTTCTCGATGCAGAGAATTTAAACTTCATTCATTTGCATGCCAACTTCACTGTTTTAATGAAGTCTAATGCTGATATGGACTGCAAATGTCTCCACGTTCTTCATGCTTTTAAGATATTTTCCATATCCAAGTTTGCAGCTGAGCAAATAAAAAACCTCAAAAATGTTGGTGAGATAAAATTGTCTGAAAATAATGAATATGTTTACTGTCACTGCCTGCCAAGAGGCTCGAATGGCTAAACATATCTATTTCACATGATAAGAAAATAAAGAACCAGACTGTTTTAATAACTTGACCTGCTGGGCTGTTATAGGGCAATAGGGTAATATACAATACAGGCATTATATAAGAGTTAAAACAGTGAGAGTCATCCAGTCCATGTAAGCAGTAATACCTGCATTTACATTGCCTGTGTATACCTATGTATCTACCAGTTGCCCTTTCACCTACTTCCTACATAAGCTTACAACTCAGACAAACACAGGTTACAACCTCCAGTTGTGACTTGTGATAAGCTGACCCAGGATACATGAAGTACACAGTTAAGAAAAGCTGTTTATTTCTTATCAGTTTTATTGCCAAGAAATGTTTTAAAGGACCAACACTGTTCAGCTTGTTTATCAGTACAGTTCAATGTGACGTGCACCAGGGGTTAAAGAGCAGTGGGTTTATAATCTATGTAGCCTTATCTCATGTAGATTATCTTGATGTTTAGTGATAAAGCATGGGGTCAGACTTCTGTGTGTCTGGCCTCAGTCATAATTAGAGCATTTCTTTTCAATGCAGTTCAACATTTTTGTTGGAAAAGAACTTCTTAGAGCTCTATAAACAAGATAAACAGTCATTTTAATTACCATTTCAATATTATTTCACTTCAATCTGTTTTTTACAAATTGAGTCAAATAAATCTCATGTCACTTCATCCCTTTAATCAAATGAGTATGCAGAGTGGAATTCTTGCTTCCTGTGCATGAAATGAGAGCTTCTTTGTCCATTTAAGAATAAATGTTTCCTGCAAACATAGAAAAAAAAATAACATTACTGTAAAGCCAGTGGCCACTAGTGCTCTAAAGCAACTATGCACCAAGGTATTGAAGTATTTATTTCAGTAGTTTAAATGTTTTTACACTATATACCTGTTTCTACTGGTATTATTTTAACATGAGTAACAAGTGGTTATCTGAGTTACTGTTGCCTTCCTATCAGCTTGAAGCAGTCTGGCCATTCTCCTCTAACCTCTAACATCAACAAGGTATTTTCACCTAGAGAATTGCCGCTCACTGGATATTTTCTCTTTTTCAGACCGTTCTCTGTAAACCCTAGAGATTGTTGTGTGGGGAATATCCCAGCAGATCAGCAATTTCTGAAATACTTAGACCAGCCCATCTAGCACCAACAATCATGCCACATTCAATATGCTCAGTGATGCTTGGTTTGAACTTCAGCAGGTCATCTTAACCATGTCTACATGCATTAGGCATGTAGACTCAGTGCCACTGTAGACTCAAAGCCTACATGCATTGAGTTGCTGCCATGTAATTGGCTGATTAGATATTTGTTTTAACAAGTAGTTGAACAGGTGTACCTAATAAAATAGCCATGAGTTATAAAGTAGTTAAAATATCCTCACCTTTATCAGCTCCAACATGAAGTGATGCTTATTATTAATGCATTACTTAAACCAATTATAATCCAATTATACCTATTATGCCGATGGGTGGTTCATTTTGCATAATGAACAGGACTGTCTGTGGCAGATTTTAAATATATTCAGTATAAACGCAGGTCAGCAACAATACAGTGTAACACTGCTTTGTGAGTCCTCACAAAGTGGTGGGGAAAGGGTGAGCAGTCCTTATTCATCACACATTCTTTAAAGAGAATATGAGTTATTACCATCAGGACTAAGTAACATGGTACTGCCTTTGTAGACTTCTCGTGCCCAGAGATCTCTTATACCTTCCAGTATAACTGTTAAACAAATGCAGGCGATAGGTATATGTGTGTGTGTGTGTGTGACTTCTGTTTTGCTGTGCTTTGATTGTTGTTAAATATAGCCTGTGTAATGGCTTTAACTGTAATGTATTCTATGTTGCCACAGACAATGAATTTCTAAAATAAAAATAAACTAAACAAGTAAACTTTTGAATGCAGGCAATTTATTGCACCACTAAGCATTTCTACACTATTGCACTGGTACTTTCACAAAAACAAATAAATAAATAAAAGCTCAGAGTGCTCCTTCTATCACTGCTCGTGAATATCAGTAAGGGACATCTTGTTCCCAAGAAACACTTAAACAAGAGTGTTGATGCTAGTCTTCTACTGTTCAGCTAGAATCTGTTTTGTATAACTCTGCTGACATCTGCTGGTTTGACTTGAAACAGTGACGGGGCCCTTTCTTTGTTCAGCTGCTATGAAAAATGATGCTGAATAGACCTAATGCTACTGGGTTTAGTGTTAATAAAAACAGTTATTAAAGGTACAGTCAGTCATTTTTTTAGTTTATTTAATAGAAATAAAAGAATTTCGTACTCATAAATATACAGTGATTAGTGTGTAATTATGTCTTTCAACAAACTGATTCATTCTAATAAACTTAGATTTAATCCAATAAAAAATACATAGGAGCAGGCAGTGGTTTGTGGAAGCCGCCATGTTGCCCCACCATCTTGAATACAGTGGCCAAGATGGAAAACGGTTTCGCCTAATTGCATTTTGTGTATGTGGCTAGAGACTGACCACATAAGTAGTACGCCAAAGGCAGAGAAGAAGAGAACTCATAGGCGTTCGCCTGCCGTGGAGGCAAATTTTAATTCATGTCTGCACCTTCAGACACAAGATGTGAAGGATCATGCCTGTGTTTTATCATCTGAGAAGGGGTCCCCTTCACCAAAGAAGCGAAAACACTAATGAAAGAGAAAAAGTAACCAGCTTAATAAAATGTCATCCTCTTAGTCCTCACCTCAAGCCTCATCTCCTGAACTGAAGTCAGGGCTCTAAGACACAAAAACATGCATAAACATGCTTATTTATTCCCGATATTGTCACAAGTACTTATTGTCAGCAGATCAGACATGATAAGAGCTGGCTAAACAACAACAGCTGATTATAAGTTAATATTATGCCAGCTAATGTTGGGCTCGAGTGTCCTAAAAATCACAATTTCCCCTGTGATAAACAGCTTGATATATTCTCACATGTATGAGAGTTTAAGTATATATACAGTATATAAGGCAAAAACAGAGTTTGTACAATTTTAACAAGCTTGAAAGTCAATATTTGGTATGACCATCTTTATTCTACAACACAGCCTGAATTCTCTTAGGAAAGCTTTCTTGTAATTTCTTTAAGTAGTCTTCAAAAATAGTTCTCCAGGCTTCTTGAAGGACATTCAAAGCTCTTCTTTGGATGCGGGCTGCCTTTTGTTCCATTCTCTGTCAGATGATCCTGCACTGCTTCAATAATGTTGAAGTTCAGGCTCTGGGGAGGCCAATCCATGACTGATAGTGTTTCTCTGTTTTCCTATTCAGGTATGCTTTTACTGCATTGGCAGTGTGTTTGGGATCGTCATGCTGAAAAACGAAGCCGTTGCCAATCAGACGCTTTCCAGATGGTATTGCCTGGTGGATCAGAATTTGACAGTACTTTTCTGCACTCATAATTCCATCAATTTTGAGAAGATTCCCAACACCACTGGCTGAAATGTAGCTCCAAACCTTGACCTATTTCTTAAGGATATGACTTTCAGATACCTATTTTCTACTGTAGATAGTTTTTTAGGCCTGCCACTTCTTCCTTTACCCTCCACTTGTCCAGTTTCCTCAAAATTTTAAGGACACATTGCACACCATGCTTAGATATGCCAAGTTTTTGGCTAATAGCGCTTTGAGAATCACCTTGTTGGTGCAAAAATACAATTTTATATCTGTTAAACTGTGTTATCTTTGGCATTTTTTGTTGATTCAAGTAAATCAGTGGGAACAAATGATGCGTTTTTGTGACAGGCTGCTAGTAACAAAGTGTCTAAAGATGCAATTTAAAATTGGTTCTTGGTTAAGTTGTCTGTTATGTGTAGACACAACACTGGTTCATCACTTGTGTTAAGTGCATTTTCAAGGCTTAAATGATTTATAGGTCAGTGTTAAATGGTTTAACAAACAAAAAAACATTCCTCTGAAAATGGTCAGGTACAATGACTGACCTGAAAATGAGTGAAAAAGCAGCCAGTGCCCAAAGACCTCCAGAAAGCCTGGAGAACTATTGCTGATGACAACTTTTAAAAATTACAAGAAAGTCTGGCTCTTAGGAAGGAATATAAAGAAATGAGGGGTGGCTCAAGAGTTTTGCACAACACTGTACATGTGTATGCATATAAATCCACAGGACTGACTTAGTTGGTCTTTCTGTTTCCTACCCCCCACCCCCCGTTTTTTTCCCCCTTTTATTTGTTTGCTTGTCACTGACTTGTCCGTCAACAGCAAAGGGAGCAATGCCCCAGCTGGACAGCAGGTGTGCTCTTCAGCACTGCAGCACACAAGCCACTGCAGTGCTGCCATGTCTGAGTGTGTAACAGAGTGTATGCGTGTGTGTATGTGTGTGTGAATGCGTCGGCAAATGGGACAACCCGGACCTGCTTGCCAGCTGAGCCACTGCTGCTCCTGCCATTCAGCTGAAGAGCGGAGAGGGGGGAGATAGGCAAGCCTGGAGGAGTGGAGTGGTGGAGCGAGAAAAGAGAGAAATAGAGAGAGTCCAGGCCCAAATAAAGACATGGGGGCCAGGACTGGGCTGGGCCCCACTTTGCTATAAAAACGCTGGCCTCCTGGAGACTCGGGTTTGGTGGTTGGGGCTTGGGACCAGCGACCACCACAGCTGCTGCAGTCTTCCTCGGGGGAGTTTCCGCCGCATACTCACCATCATCATCCTGGTCATCATTTTTGGGGGCATTCAAGATGCCTCGAGTGGACGCAGACCTCAAGCTGGACTTTAAGGATGTCCTTTTCAGACCCAAAAGGAGCAGTCTGAAGAGTCGCTCAGAGGTCGGTGCTGTTAATTGCTTCTGCTCATATTACGCAACTCACGTATTACAGGTATAGTTTAATCAACCGTCAGACCAACTCTTTGGTTTAGAGTTGCACAAGTGTACATTCTCCTACGCCATCGGGGTGCGTGACGCAATAGATGTTATGTTAACTATTTATGCATGGGGCCAGATGGATGAGGGTAGCATTTTAGGGTCCTCTAATTCTTCATCACTGTTAAAAGCCGAAGAATAGAAATACTTCACACTGACATTCATTAACTCCAAAATCAAGAAAGATGCCTCATTGAAGGTGTAAAATGCACACTCAGTATACTTAGTGCCTCTCCTCCTTATCTTATTTAATGTAAACTATCAGGTGTATACTGCCTATGTACTGTGCTGAAACAGTGTGTAACAGTGGAGTGACCTTCTTAAAGGTGACAGGAAACAGGCTCGACACAGACAATACTCCACTTAAACAAAGAGTGAAAACAAGGAGACTCACAGGTATAAAAGAAAGTTTTTATCAGTTTGGACTTGATCTGGTTAACTGTTATTATTATTTAAAGCAGAGAACAGGCCACATTGTGTCCAGCAACACAACCAAGTAAACATTCTTTATCCTTATAACTTAATGAGCTTAATTATACACCACTAGATTTCTTGGTACCCAACATCATGATACTGGAGGTGGCACTAGATCTAAAGCAAAAAGTTTGAGTGAGTGGATGCCCTCTGAGGGGACAAGCAACATGAGACACGGGAGACTTCTCAGAAAAGTTGTTTAAAAATAGGACCGAGTGTGTTGCAGCCAACCAGAGCACATTCCACATGCCACAGAGATATCAGTACCTTTAATCACATCTCACACAAATATGTGAAACCTGATGAGTACTGTTTGGTTATTTCAGGTTTTTTTTTTTTTTAGGTGGGGGGCTTAGCATGTATTATGACAGGACAGTTTGGAGAGACACACAGCAAATGGCCCAGGAAGCAACTGAACCCAGGCCTCTGCAATAGCTTTGCAGTACATGGGTCACCTGCTCAACCTGGTGAGCTATACCAGCACCCATAGCACCCATACTTTCTCATTATTTACTGGTGAATAGAAAAGGAAGTAAACTGAAAATCCTGAGTCAGTGTGCAGTATTAGAAAAGAAGCCTATATTGATTTGCTGCAGCAAGAAAATAGATTTACCCCCCCCATCCATACTTATTTCACCTCTTTCCTTCCTCTTACTATTATGTTATAGTCTCTTTTTTACTGTGGCACTCAAGATGAATCCACTGTGAAAGTTATGGTCCACTGTGTACTGTGAGTCTATAGCTGAAGTAGCTTTGCATAATAAATGTCTTCACTCTGTTCAACAAAACAATTCAGCACTAAAAGGAAACTATTTAGAAAACTTATTTTAAACAGTTAGCAAGCCTAATCTCCAGCTTTTTGATTATCTTTACCTTCTCCATTTCCAGTTTGAAGTCATTTGCCAGTTAGGCAACTTCTACAACTAACTTAACTTATACATATTTTGCTTTCATAATTTTTGCCACCACCTTGTGTAACTTTAGCACAAGTAAAAAATATTCAGAATAAGAACCCGACTGATAAAGGATTTTAAGACTGATACCAATACCAATAGTTGGTGATTTAAAAACCCAATATTCTGATATATTGGACGAGGTTTTTTCCTTCTTTCAGACACACAAAACATAAACAGATTTCCCTAGCATTTGATATGCGTAGTTATTTATTCTCATTTATGTTCTCCCTGACTCTGCTTAGATCAGCTGGTTGTTGTGCTTGTGGCATTCCAAACATGCATTTTACCAACAGATAAGTTGTAGAGTGCCCTCTGGTGGACAAACTATGCAACATCAACACTCATAACATGGTTGAAGGGTGTTTTGCTCTTCCCTTATTTACTTATTTGCTGATACTGATAGATTTGCAAATAGCTAATATCGGCCGATAAGATCAGCCTGCTGATAAACCCTGACAGTAAATAAATTTAGATTGCTTACATTAGCCACTGTAAGGTAAACCAGACCAAGTGCAGCTTGTGTGTCACAGTGAGCTCAGCTTGTTTCATGTAGCTTATCACATTACAGGCAGCACTATTAGAAGCTTCCCTTTAGATCTAAATGATTCAGTGCATTCACACACACTCAGAAGATGAGCATTAACCTTCTGTTTCCAAGAAAATCATCAAGATAAAAAAGAAAAAGAAAAATCTCTTTACCCTCAGGTGGATCTTCAGAGGACCTTTACATTCCGCAACTCTAAACAGACTTACACTGGTATCCCCATCATTGCAGCCAACATGGACACCACAGGAACATTTGAGATGGCACAAGTTCTCAGCAAAGTGAGTTTATTGAAGAGAATGGCTAAAAACAAAAGTACACTTATTTTTATTTCATATGGATGTTGATTCATCAGCAGTTTCTTCTGTTTAAGTTGAAAATATGTGGGGAAAAAAAACAAAAACAAGATAGAAAACAATGGCATATATATTGAGAGAAATGTCAGTGGCCCACAGTATGTAAAGTATTTCTGAATACCATCTCATCTTCTTCCTGTCTTCTTTTCTCTCCGACTTCTTCTTTCTTTAGCACACTCTCTTCACAGCCATTCATAAACACTACTCTATAGAAGACTGGAAAAACTTTGCTGCTAGTCATCCAGAATGCTTAGAGGTAAGGTTTCTAGTCTTTGCTTTTTACAGGTTGTCTCTCATAAGCAACAAGAAAATAAAAATTTAAAACATTTTCATTTCTAAGGATGTCACCCAAACAGAATGCTCTCTCTTCCCCACAGCATGTAGCTGCTAGCTCAGGGAGCAGCAGTGCAGATCTGGAGAAGCTGTGTGCCATCCTGAAAGCTGTCCCTGCCCTCAAGTACATTTGTCTTGATGTGGCCAATGGCTACTCTGAGTACTTTGTGGAGTTTGTTAAGACAGTCAGAGAAAAGTTCCCCAAACACACCATCATGGTAGGAAAGATAGGGCCTCACATTGGATGGCAGTTTGTCTCCTGGTGGCCTATGGGATATTTAAGACTGTGTGCTGGTTTTGCAGGCTGGTAACGTGGTAACAGGGGAGATGGTGGAAGAACTCATCCTCTCTGGTGCTGACATCATCAAAGTGGGCATCGGGCCAGGTGGGTGGATGCAACTGTCTAACACAAAACTGCACAGTCCTCAAACACAGAGAGACTGTGGCTGAAAGACCAGTAGTTAGGCATCCAAACACAGATAAGACATAAGACAGAGACATACAGCATTTTAACCTAATATAGCAGTCATATTATGAATGTCTGTTTTGCACTTTGAGTAATTTTACTGGTACAGCATGTAGTGTATATTTCCATTACACACTAATAAATCACTGACTCATTGTTCCTCTCTGCAGGATTTAGGTAGCAACTCTAAGGTTGCTGTGTAGACAGGAAAAATGTGGTTTTACTGGTATGATTATGGCAGATGAATAAAATAACTAGTTTTATAAAATTACAACTGTTGGTCCTACTGAACTTTACAGCCAGCTCTATAGTACTATGCAAAAGTCTTGAGCCACCCCTCATTTCATTTCACAATTTAAAATTGGTTCTTTGCTAAGTTGTCTTTAATGTGTAGACACAACGCTGGACTCAGTGTCAGTGTTATGTGGCATAACAAAAAACATTGCTCTGAAAATGGTCAGGTACAAAGATTGGACTGAAAATGAGTGAAAAAGCAGAAACCTTTAGAACCTTCAGAAAAAACCTTCATAAAGCCTGGAGAACCATTGCTCAAGACCACTTCAAAAATTACAAGGAAGTCTGGTTCCTCGGAAGCAAAATATAAAGAAGTGAGGGGTGGCTGAAGATTTTTGCACAGTCCTGTATCATTTTCTTTTAAACATCCTGAAGGCCTGACAATTGAATGTTTTTCTTCTGTTTGCTTGTTCTGCATCAGGCAGTGTTTCACATCATCTGGTGCTCTGGTGCTCCTGCTGATAGAGTAGTCACCTGACTTGAACAGATTTAAAAAAAGACAGCAGGTTTCTGTAGTTACAACAGCAGGAATTCAGTACAGATGGAGAGAGATAAAGATGCAATTCTCTAATGTGCACTGACTGTTGCAGGTTCTGTGTGCACAACAAGGATCAAGACAGGAGTGGGCTACCCACAACTCAGCGCTGTTATTGAGTGTGCAGACTCAGCTCATGGACTCAAAGGACACATCATCTCTGTAAGTATATATCAGTTATTATGTATAGTAGTACTAAATTATCTTATGCTGGGAGTTACTGGAGGACTTATTCTATGTGGATTCAAACCCATTTACAATTTGGTAACCACTGAAAAAAAATAAAAATAAATAATGAAATAAAAAAAATAATGAGGTCAAACAGTAATCAAAGTAAATCTAGGCAACTTTTGCAAAAATAGGAAAGTTGTCTGCAGAATACAGTTGTGCTCATAAGTTTACATACCCTGGCAGAATTTGTGATTTTTTTGCCCTTTTTAAATCATAATGACAACAGAAACTATCCATCAGTGATCCACCTCCGTGTTTTCATCACAGGCCTTGTTGACTCCTCTCCAAATGTAGCATTTATGGTTGTCGCCAAAAAGTTCAATTTTGGTCTCATCACTCCAAATAAGTTTGTTCCAGAAGTTTTGAGGCTTGTCTCTGTGCTGTTTGGCATATTGTAAACGGGCTGCTTTGTGGCATTGGTGTAGTAATGTTTTTTTTCTAGTGATTCGACCATGCAGACCATTTTTCTTCAAGTGCCTCCTTATTGTGCATCTTGAAACAGCCACACCACTGTTATTTGTTATTTGTGGGTTTTTCTTTGCATCCCAAACAATTTTTCTGGCAGTTGTGGCTGAAATTTATTTGGCTTACCTGACCGTGGCTTGGTTTCAACAGAATCCCTCATTTTAAACTTCTTAATTAGAGTTTGAACCCTGCTGATTGGCATTCTCAATTCCCTGGATATCCTTTTATATCCTTCTCCTGTTTTAAAAAGTTCAGCTATCTTCTCTCGCAGATCCTTTAATAATTCTTTTGCTTTCCCCATGGCTCAGAATCCAGCAACATCAGTGCAGCAGTGAATGAAACATGCAGCGGTCTGTCTGGAGCCCAGAAACTCACTGACCTTTTATACACACACAATAATAACAAGCAAACAGATTACAGGTGAGGATGGTTACCTTTAGTAGTCATTTAAACCTGTGTGTGTCAACATGTGTGTATGTTATCATGCCAGAACCTCCAGGGTACGTAAACTTTTGATCAGGATCATTTGGACAGTTTCTGTTTTATGTTGTCTATTGTCCTGCCAGGGTATGTAAACTTATGAGCACAACTGTATGTTCCAAATATGCTGAAATGAAAATGATAAAGAGCAGAGTGGAATGATGTGGTTTGCATTTAGATATTGACTACACATCAAAGAGAAAATTTGCATTTTAAATTGTCCACTACTTTAGAGGATAGGGTGGTAAACAATGATTGACAGAAGAGCATTTTTTTCCAAACCAGCTTTGCTCTACTAGATTTGCAGGCAGGTGGTCATATACCAAAGCACTTTACACTTCATATACACTGCTGTAATGTTTGCTCAGATATTAAGACATTAGGTGTCTGCTGAAATGAGGAAAGTGGGGGATGAAATGTAGTATTTCTGGTCTTTGTGCAGGTAAATTCGACAGATTTTAATTTTCAGTCGTTTTCTATGGTGGTAATTCTAAAGTTACTAAAAGATTGCAGCCAATAGAGGGAGTAGTTGACTCCTAAAATTAAACAGAAAAACTTTTACATGTTTCTCTGACCTAATGTGACCCAATATAACTGACAAGTATTTAACCTCTGTTAAGGATGGTGGTTGCAGTTGCCCTGGAGATGTAGCTAAGGCCTTTGGTAAGTAATCAGTCCCACACTGTAAGAAATGTCCCTGTTAAATTACAGTAAAGTAGTGGCAGATATATGTCCCAGCTTCCAGCTGTTATTATACAGTGTACTTACTGTAATCTACAACAACAGTTTCTTATTGTAAAAACATTTACGGTACGGTGCCGTATAGAATTGTTTTTATACTGTTTTTTAGTCTTTCACTACTATAATCTCCACAATTTCATTTCCTTGTCCAAGTACTATGAATTCAACATCTTGTGTTTTTCTACTCCTCACACTGCACAGCTATGGAAATGCTGCTGTGTAACATTTTAACAAACACCTTGAAGATGAAAATGATTAATTGTGAGAGGAGTTTCAAGATATTATAGGGGTTCACATGAATACATCACACATCCAGACAATTCAAACACAAAATAAGTGGAATAACCATCAGAACACTACTAAGTTAATTATATGAACTTAAACACTTGCATTTCTTTAAGCTCTTGCCAAAGAAAAAATACTGTATTATACTGTAAAAATGCACAGTAGCCTCCTGTTAACTTTTTCCTTAAAGGCATCAGCATTTACAGTGTTCATCTACATTCCCAATTCAAATTGCTGTAAAAAAAACAAACAAACTATGTATTTCTACAATATCCCAAAAAGTTGAATCTGTTCATCTGGACGTGGCGTTTTTTAGTGGGAGAAACGTTTCGTTGCCAACTGGTAACTTCTTCAGTCTCAGCTGACTGCAGACTTCCCCAGCCTTATAAACAGTACATAGCATAATGACAGAAACCAGCACCATTGACTAACAATGGGCCATTTGGTCAGTTTCATGATCAATAGTATGCAAATTGTCATGACCATTGATCAATGGCCATGAGTACCATTCACAGAGATTGGGGAATGGCTGCAATCACAGCATTGTAAGATGGTGACAGATGTACCCTTAGGCCCCCTCCTCGGTTCAGAGATGGTCTTTCCCTTTTCACGTAAATGGCCTCCTTGACTCCCCGTTCAAACCAG
>VUQS01071393.1:0-17060 GCA_015108495.1 Heterochromis multidens
GGTTTTCTATTTGATTTGGTTACTGCAACGAACACCCAGGACAGGCAGGTTTGCCTGCACGAGTGAAGTTTATTGGCCCTTAGCGCTGTTACAGTTGGCGTGGCTTTTCCGCCGCGTCTCCAGCTCAGCTCCTGCAGCTCAGCCGCCGCGGATACCAGCCTCGGCTCCCGCAGCTCTCCCAGCTCCCGGGTCTCCAGCCCATCTCTCGCCGCCTTCCAGCCGCCGGATCTCCGGCTCAGCCCCAGCGACTTGTCAGCTGCCGCGCGGCTCGCCAACTGCCACTTTCCACTCTCCGTCTCCTCGTCTGGACTCGGCGTCCTCATCAAGTAGGGGAGGCCTGATTGATTCATGCCAGTCTGGTGTGCTGGCTGGCCTCCCCTGACGCCACGCCCTGACTCCGTTGCCACAGTTACATTCATCTTTAAGTTGAGATTTACAAGAAATACTTTACCTGCTATTGTGAAAGGGAATACTGCTGTTAAAAACACTTTATTTGTTTAAAGCAATTGGAAACCAAATGTTATTGCACTTTTGTTCATATAGCAGTATTTTAAAATAAAAGTACGGAATACACTACTTTTGAATTCATTATTGAATTTTGTCCATAACAATGCGATTAATCGCAGAAAAATCATGCAATTAATCGTGATTAAAATTTTTAATCGTTGCCCAGCACTAGTATTTTGTAATTTTTGATAAAACTCATAAGATAATTTCTTGATGCATGCTCAATAATCCAGGTAAGGAAATCCCAGAAAGCTGAATCTGTTCATCTGGACGTTGTGTTTTCAGTGGGAGAAACATTTCATCACTTATCCAAGTGACTTCTTCAGTCTCAACTGACTGCAGGTTACAGTACATTTGCATAATGACCAAAACTAGCACCACTGAGTAACAATGGGCCATGAGGTCAGTTTCATGATCATTAATATGCAAATTGTCATGACCATTGATCAATGGCCATGGATCAAAGTCAGCTGAGACTGAAGAAGTCACTTGGATAAGTTGACGAAATGTTTCTCCCACTGAAAATGCTACGTCCAGATGAACAGATTCAGCTTTCTGGGATGCTAGATACTTGTTCTCTAAATTTTGACATTAAGAAAATGGATGCTTCCAAACCACAAGTATACAAAACTAAAGATGGTGGAAAGAAGTACAGTCTGACTGTATATAGCACAAAAAGATGTTTGAGCAGTAGAATTTTTTGGATGCTTATCAAATTCCAAACACTGCATTACAACTACTTATGTAGTGCCAGTGCCTGCTTCATCTGCATCTTAGTGTCAGCCAGCAAAGGATGATGTCACAGTGAGTCAAAGTGTCTTTATAAACTTCGTTATCTGAACTGGTCATGTGATCACACAAGGAACAAGAAGACGCAAGCCAAGTACCACGAAATCAGACAAATGCTTATGAGACAAGATTTGATTAAAAGTTAGCTCCACTTTTGGATCACTTATAAAATCCAAGTTATAGAAAAAGTTATGTTACTAAATAAATGAGCTAATCTTAAACACATAAAAATAATTTAGTAAAAATAAGTAAAAAAGACCAATAGTGATAATGCCAATGGAGCTCCAAGCTAGAGATTTTTGAAAGACTATATATATACGATGAAAGTAGCCACTATGATGACATTTTGGCCACAATCAGTCAATAAGATGGCAGCTATTCAATGCAGTTAGGGATGTAGAACATGACTAAGATGACCTGCTGAAATTCAAACTGAGCATCAGAATGGGGAAGAAAGGTGATTTATGTGGCTTTGAACATGGCATGGTTGTTGGTGCCAGACTGGATGGTTGGAATATTTTAGAAACTGCTGATGTACTGGGATTTTCCCATGCAACCATTTCTAGGGTTTACAGAGAATGGTCAGAAAAAGAGAAAACATCCAGTGAGCGCGATTTCTCTGGGTGAAAATATCTTGTTGATGTCAGAGGTTAGAGGAGAATGGCCAGACTGCTTCAAGCTGATAGGAAGGCAACAGTAACTTAAATAACTACTTGTTACAATCAAGGTATGCAGAAGAGCATCTCTGAATGTACAACATTTCAAACCTTGAAGCAGATGGGTGACAGCACCAGAAGACCACAACAGGTGTCACTCTTGTGAGTTAAGATCAGGAAACTGAGGCTGTGATTTGCATAGACACACATATGTGCCAATTTGGGCTAAGTAGCAGAAAGTATAAAATTCAAAAACTTCATTCATCACAACATTTTGAACAATCTATACTACACAGCACACATTATTTTTTGTCCAAACCACACCAACACCATATGTTTGAGAGGTCCAATTTAGTGACTGGAATTAGTGGAGGTTGGGGTTGGCTGCGAATCAAGTGTCCACGCTGCTAACTTTGAGCCTTAACAAAACCCAAACTGGTGGGTTATGAAAAAAGAAAGAAAGAAAGAAAGAAAAATTCACCCACTGTACAACTTTTCTAGAGACCAAAACTATTTTTTTCTTCTGGCTATAAGTATGCTATTAAGTCTTTTGGGACTGACTTGCTTTTGGATTCACACAAGGCTACTCCAAAAACTGCAGTTTTTGGCACTCACACATTGGATTCATTTTTCAGCTCTGGAGGTTGCTATATTTCAGATGTTTCAACCATTTAAGGTGCCCAGAAGGTACACATGTGTTAATCACACTGCAGTTGACTCAGTGTACCCAAAACCAATAGCCTCTCAACAACATGAGACACTGAAGGTTTAGTTTGCCAGCCTCATATGTACAATAAGTAATGTGCACAAGTAATGTGTTGGTTTCTAAATTGCCCATTCTATTATGGATGATAATTATAACCTTTTAGTGTTTTTGGCAGAAGAAACAAAACAAAAATACACATACATAATAATGAAGACCCACTGTTTTTAATATTTCTGTATTATAAGACAATCAGAGTTCAGTAATTGCGAAGGAAGATGTTTATTCAGTTTTCTTTTCTATTATTCTATGACGCTGTATCTTGGGTATACGCTAGCCCTCAGCTAAACTCTAATCAGACTTGCATACACTATTCAACAAAGAGATGTTTCAGTACTTTCATTGAAACCGCAGCATGCATGTACAGTGTATTAGAGATACTAAATTCCTTGTTTTAAATGACTCAAGACATGCACATTTCAACAGTGAGCAGATTTAAATGACGCCCTCTCCAAACACAATCGGCTAATTATGGAAATGAGCTTGTCTGATCCAAATTTAACTCATATGGATTCATTTCATCAGATTTACATTGTTTTTGCCTCCGCAGCAGTGAGTTTTATTTTCAGATTTATGTTTATCAGCACGGGCAAATGCTGAATATTCCGCAAATAGTCATTTAGTGGCAGAGAATTGGTTTAATGTTAATCAAAACATACAGTGCATTTAGAATAAAACATTATGAAGACATTCATCTGAAAGGACTTGAAATAGACTGTCATGAATGCTACACTCATTAAGTTTATGAAAAACAAAAAGTAAATCCACCCCTCGGCAACTGCCATCTATTCACTGAATGAGCCAGTGTTCACAGGTCACTCAAGGACTTATTAAAGCGCTCATGACTCACACAGCTAGATGCAACATTCCCGACAGCTTAAATTGACTAGACACCCCCAATGTCGGCCAGCTATTGGCTCGCACCCCTCAGCAAGAGTCAGAAGGCAACAGGGATGAGCTACCATCAAGAAACGCCATTTAGTTGAGGTGAACAGTGTGCTGCAAGTCACGCTCAAAGTCAACAGAGAGAAAGGACTGTGTTTCTGAGGTTTATCAAAGCATTAGTGGAGTAGCTGTGTTGTGAAGTAGAGACAAAGTGGATACAGAAAAAAAATTACTTCAAATAATTCAAAAGCACTTTTTGATGGAGGGTTATGTAAAAAGGCCCAGTTAAGATAATTTGCTTGTTTTTGGAAATGGGGAAGTTCAAAAATGCTTGGAAAAAGTTGGTTTTCATAGTTTTCATAGCATACAAAAACAGCTCTCGTCTTTGAAGTTTCACAAATCTGAAAGTTTATATTTTAATAAAAAAAAAATATAGAAATATATGGATTAAATAATATTGTCCTTAGACTTTGTGTCCAGAAAATGCAGCCTACAGTATTCTAGTATTAAAATCTTGGTATTTTCTGCAAAGTGCTCTAATTGTTCAGTACTAAGTAGATGCCACATGTGGGATATTGCAATCACTTTTAATAAAAAAGACTGAAAATAAATTATAAGTCAGGAATCAGCTGCTTACAAATGCTTCCTCCCATGTTACAAAACTGTTAGTCAGCTTGAATGACATCAGGTGTTAAACAGCATATCCGAGACCTCATCCCATGATATTTAAATTCTGCTTAGTGTCAGTAGTTGTCAACACTTTGAGTCTGTTTAATTTAAAATTCAATGTATATGTGCATAGAAAGTAGGAAAGAAGCAGATGAAGTTTCAATAAATCTGTTGGTATTTCCATAATTTTTATGTTTTTGCTTTGAGACAACAAAACAAGTATGGAATAGTGACTGATACGCAGACCATTAAGACTTCTTTATTTAACCAGCAGTCACGCAGACATTACCAAGCTGCTGCTCTGAAGTTCCAAATAACCTTATTTTATAAACATAACGTTAGCTAAAAATAATTTGCATGCACATATGTCAAAAGCAACAAGTGACACTGTATATTTACATATGCACATGCTCAAAGAAAGATAATTAACATATGCAGCTCATTCATGTTTATGTCAGCTGCCTTGTGGTAACTTTAATGTGTTATTGCCATTCACATAACAAAGCAGATGCAAAGGGAGTAGTGCCTCCATCCTGGGGCAGTATTGGCATCTCTCTCGCATGGAAAGTATCTAAGGTTGGTCCATAAAGTCATCTGATTGGATGCGATAAAGGCAGAGAGTGTAAAGATGACAATGCGCTATATTCATCAACATGACTTTTCTGTCGTTGTCAACTTACTTTGCCACTATTTGCCTTTAATGACCTAATAATTTACATCAAACTACTGCTCTGTTGTCTAATGTGTTACTGTAGGTATATTATATTTTTCACATTACAATTAGAATTGTGTCATTACTTGTGTTGCAAATGTTGTTCCATTAAATGCAGGATGGGTGGATAGAAATAAAAAAAACCCACCAAACATGCCTTTTTCTTCTTGTGTACTTGCGCTACAATCATTTGATTTCAGTTTGTGTGCAGGAGGAGTAAACTGGTGGAGCGTTTAACTTTTCAGAAGTGGAAATATAAACATTATTTTTATTGCGTGAAAGGACAAGAGTGCAATGGTAAAGTGCAAACTGTGTCCAGGACAGAAAAAAAAAAACAAAAGCATTACACTGCTAACACAACATTGGCTTTTTGCAACCATCTGCACAACAGCATGCTAATGCAAAGCTAGCAAAAAGTCCAGAGTGATGATAAAGCTGAGTGAATTCTGACCCCAGCCCAGCAGCCAGAGCCTGAACCTCAAAAGGTAACAAAGGCAGTGATGAGCAGTCAGGTTTGTAGCCTCCATTTCTCCCTGTTCATGTTTCTACAGTAGAACCACTGGCGATCGCTTTGAAGTCTCTTTCGACTGGTTTTCAACTTGTGTATGAACTTTGTGTTCATACATAAATACTAAAAGAAAGATTGTGTGTATATCCTCATTACAACAAGGATTTATGTCGGCTTTTGGGATTGTAGCCTAAGGTTTGTATTGTTAACTGGTTATTATGTGACAGTGCATTTCAAGTCATGTTACAGAGTAATGCAAAAGTAATGTAACGAGTAGTGTAACAAATTACTTTCTCAGGGGAGTAATTAAGTAACGCACTGCATTACTTTTAAGAAAAGCAAGGACTAATGTGTTACACATTACTTTTTTTGGCTAATGATCCCAACACCGGCAGTAAGATTTGTATTATTGCAACCTCCTTTTCTACCTGTGTCTGCTTCTACAGTAGAATTGCTGTGGCGATTGCTTTGAAGTCTCTTTGAGCTAGATTTCAAATTTGCTTTGTGTTGTCACCTTTGTGCTTAAACACTGAAAGAAAGATCGAATGTGTGTCCTCATTAAGATAGGGATTTGTGTCAGTGTGTGGGACTGTATCCTAAGGTTTATAGGATGCATGGCTACATAACTGATAATTATGTAGCCATGCATTTCAGGACATGTTATGGAGTATTGCCAAAGCAATGTAAAGAGTAGTGTAACAAATTACTTTCTCCAGGGAGTAATTAAGTAATGTAATGCCTTTTTTTTAAGCAACAACTAATGTGTAATACATTACTTGTTTTGAATAATGACCCCAACACTGATTGTAAGCTGACTGTAGGTGACTCAAACTTAAAGCATAGAACTGAATCTAATACACAGGCCCCATAGATTTCCCCATTACCACATACTGGATCCAGCTATTAGAGTCAGAATTGGACCAACATCCAAACTAAGCACTGAACTGGTGCATTCTTAATACCAGTGACCTTAAAAAGGAACAGGGGAAGGTGAGAAGGGTCATGTGTACAGATCAGTCAACTGGGAAACACTAGAAGGGCTGAGGTTATGGTGATGGTAGATGCTGAATGTAAAATGAAAAGTGAACATGACAAAGAGTGCATTGTTGCTGCAAAATAATTAGCACTAAGGTTGTGTACTGAACTTTGTATAGTAAAATACCCAAACAGGAAAGTAACCAAGTGTGTTTGTTGACAGACAACCAATCTTGCAAGTGTCTGATGTGAAGATGCTGCGAGCATGATGTGCTTCAAAAGCAGTGGACTCCTAAAGACACTTTGATGTCCTCTGGTTTGCCCTGAGTCACAGAATTTTGAAATAAACACCGAGGAAGGAAGGTTTGTGTGATGACTATATTTGTATTTTAAACATTTCATCCAGGGGTCAAAAAGATACACAGCTCAACTGAATGAAATGTTCTGTCCAATAAATTTTAAAACAACATGGTCCACCAAACGTGGTAAGCATTACCTTGTTACAATGACCTTCACTCGGCAGATAACCTTCTTGTTTACTCGAGAGTCACAACATGTGTTCTTTCGCAAAGCTGCTGATGCACTTGAATAATACATAAGGTCACAAATCACCAAGTCCATTTTTAATGCTGCAAAACAAGTGGGCAAGCAAAAAGTAAAGAACAGTGTCATTTTTTTTCCTCCACTTATCATGTTTGGTACAGTAGTACTGTATTGTATTGTTCCACAACTGGAAACTTCTTTGTACTTCTGTCTTGGTGAAGGACGCTGTAGTTTAAACTTTGCTTAAAGCAAGGGCAATTTCTCTGCATGAAGAATTTAATAAGTAAGCAAAATAAGTAGAATCAATTCCCTGAATGCACATGAAAGAATGAAAACTTAGCTTTACCCAGGGTTATTGCCAGTCTTTTACAAGTCCTGCAGCTCCACAGGACTAAATTCACCACTCACTGATCCTAAGCATTCATATATTTTTTATTGTTTTGTTTTTATCAAAAGCTACAACTGTTGGCTAATGTATCTTATCAGCGTACTGTTCTTGTTAACATTTTTACACATACTGTATGCAAACTATAAAACTATAAAGTTTTTCTACTCTTCTTGCTGTCCCGCTGCACAGTTAACACCATTATAGCAGATGGGTAGCATAACATCAATACAGTAGATTTTGTTTTAAAATTGGGAGGGGCATCCGGGGATCCTCCTCCATGAAATTCTGAACATTAGTCATTTCATTTCCTGCATTCTGGTGAATTTGTATTCACCACTTTGTAACCTTATTTTTTTTAAAATTTTTTACAATGTACTGTAAAAATGCATGTAACGTTAAATTCAAAAAAAGTACACCAGAATAAAATCCACTGAAGCTGTCAAGCTTGCCTCAACACACATAGGCAAACATTGTTGCCTATGTGTCTGATATCAGGCTACTTTTTGTGCATTTTCTTTTAGAAATTAATCTTTTTAAACGTGCATTTGGAGGCTCTTCCCCTCAGCGAGACCTTAAATCATCTTGATTGATTTTTAAACACTGGACTTTGATTGCTCAGATATGTTTTAGCAAGATTTCTAATCATATTCAAAACTTTCTCCATATTAAAAAAACTATCAGTTTGTTAGATGATTTTAAGTAATCATGTTCATCTCATCTCTATGTTACTAAAGCTACAATAACTTAAGATTAATTAGCAAACTAGCAAAGCACAATTCTAATCTTGAAAATAAATCATCACCTGTGGCTTAGAACATGGTTTTTGAGTGGCTCCTCCATGGTTATCAGCCTGCCTGCCTGTGCAAGACTCCAGATGATACAAGGAGTTGCATATGCCACTGACTGAGATCACAACACTGTGTTTGATGGGGATAATTGCATATGCCACAAATGATTCAGTGGTTGTTTAAGCACATAATTCATATGTTGGGAAGAAAAACAAAAGTCACATTCCTCAAACAAATCTTTATAAAGTTATGGCTGCTTTACAACATAAAAGTCCTTCTGTCCTTTCTACTGGGGTGGGCAGTTGCACATGTTCTAATTGTTCAGGGAGTGTATCCCCTGTGTCTCCTACTTTAGTGGTAGGCCATAAGATGCTGAAAACATAACTTAATACTTTAGGCTGTGGACCAGATGGATGAAGGGTGTGGCCCAAAAGACAAGAACACAATCTAATCACTTCTAAATCTGAATCCTCACAATAATTTGAAATAGTGATCCAAATGGCACTTTTTTCTCAGTCAGAAGCCATAGTCTGCTGACTGTATTCAAGTCCAAGCACAACTTTCCGAGCTATAAAGAGTAGGCTTTCCAACACAGCTTTCTTTCAGAATTTTAAATGCTTGTTTGTCTATTGGTCTCAAATAGCACAGGCAGCAGAACAACTACTGTTTTGTTTTAAACGACTGCTGAGAACTAACTTTTATAGGTTAGCTTTCCCCAAATCTTTTCCTCTTTATTTTCAGCTATAGTTTGCAATTAATAAGTATTAACTGTGGCCCCTTTTTTTCCCCCTTTGGTTTGTATTGCAAGCTAAATAAATATTTATACACATTTATCATTTCTGACTCTTTGAGTTTAGTTGATAGTAGATTTTGGATTATTATTTTATAGCTGACAGTTTATAGAAGGTGACTAAGGAAGCAAAAGGGCCCTGGCTTTACACATGTACACAATTAAACATAAAACATAAAAGGCTCTTCCAGGTACTTACCTGTATGGAAGCTTGTTTCCGCCACTGAAAAAATTCACCATCCATACCTCAAATTTTTGAGAAAATAACTCAAAATTTTGAAAAAATAACTTGATATTTCAGGTTAGTGAGTTAGTAAGTTGAATTTTCGATTTAGCTCTGCCAATGAGGAAGCTCTGTGAATGATGTCATTTTCTTGTTACCCGGAAACAGATGGCGCAGACGCATACGCACCCAAAATTAGGTAGTCATAGCATCAGTGAGCTACCAATGTATAGCAAACATGACCAAATTGCTGCTGTGCTGATAATAACGCCATGTGATTCAGCAAGTAATGCAAGGATTTAATCATTTGTAAAACCACGCTGAAAGTAGTCAGCAGTTTGCTCATTCATGACCGGTAGCTGTAACATTGGCAGCTGATGCCTGGTGCCTTCTGCCAGGTAAATGACGTACCTTCACAGAGCTTCCTGATTGGCAGAGCTAACTCAAAATTTCGACTTGTTAACTCTAAATTTTGATATATCCAACTCAAAATTTTGAGCTATTTTTTTCATAATTTTGACATAATTGGAAATTTTGAGATACCTAACTCGAAATTTCGAGTTATGGATAGCAGTTTGTTTTTTTGTTTTTTCAGTGGCAGAAACAAGCTTCCATACACCGGAAACAGGTAGTGTATAAAAAGAATCTGTTGTTCCAGTGCATGTTTGTGGGGTCCTGGTTTTGTCAATAAATGCCACAGCTTGGTGTTTGAACGTTTCTCCAGTCTCCTGACACTTTTTCATCAACTTAAAGCTACTAAAAAAATTTATTTAGACTGTGGCTCAGCAACGAGTGGGTTCTTTTTAATAAAATCAGCCTGCCTTACACAAGACATGGCTTATATGGCTCATAGATGTACACATAGTATATGGACAAAAATACTGGGCCACCTACTGCTTGGCCATGAAAACCCATGTCATGAAGCTTCCAGCACACAGTTTTGTGCTGATGTTAATGTCAGAAGAGGTTTGGAACTCTGTAGTTATTGAGTCAACAGAGCGTTGGCGACTTTTACATGTTATGCACCTCAGCACTTGGTGACCCCGTTCTGTAACTTTACATGGTCTGCTACTTTGTGGCTGAGCTGCTGTGGTTCCACTTTGCAATAATACTTCTTACAGTTGGAATATCTAGGAGGGAAGCAATTTCATAAACTGACTGGCTACAACAGTGGCATCCTATTACAGTACCACACTTGAAATCAGTGACATCTTTTAAACGAGCCATTCTTTCACAAATGTTTGTAAAGGCAGACTGCATGGTTAGGTGTTGGATTTTATACACCTGAATTCGAAGATTAAGAGGTGTGACCCAACAGTTTTGTCCATATAGTGTATATGGACAGGCATGTTCTTGCTTTATGACAGTTTAAAAAAAAAGAAAAAAGCAATATGACTATCCATTTATCTAAAACATCCCCCCTCGCTGGATTTTCAGCACAGTTCTGGAGAACTTTAAGCCCTGTAAAGCTCAAATGTTCTTTCCCATTCTTGAGAGCAAATGTGGTCAGTTTCCTTATTTGTGATATTTTTATAAATGAATTTTTAAAAGATTAAATAAGGGGATACCTATGCTTTTTATTAATTTCTTAATTTGCAGGTATCTCTGCACATCGTGAACCTTTTATGTGCCACCAAATATGCAACCTTCATTACGTCTACTTGATTTTACACCTGCAGAAGATAAGGAAGTGTTTAATCAGCACTCAGAATAAGTGCAGCTACACTGCAAAGGCCACTTTTTTTTAGCACTGTACTCAATATCACCTCGCAGTGAGGGAATTGTGTGATAAAAAATAAAAACCTTAAGTACCTTTATGTCCCTGTCAAAAACTCCAGTTTTTTGTACAGTACTTAAGTCAGTGGCTCTGTCGTATTTAAAAAAACAAAACAAAAACCAAAAACAGGCAAAGTGACCCAGGCAAGCTTGACATATGACAATGGCACTTGTTTCTTCAGCTTCTTATTTTCTCTTCAAGTCATTTTTTCTCTCTTCTGTCACTCTTCCAACTGATTTACCACTTTCCTGTGATTACAAGTTCAATTTAGAGTTAAATAAGAACTGGCAGAACACTTCCTTTTTTCCTTTTCCCTTACATCTTTTGAGGACCAGCTGGTTATCTGAGTTTCCATACTCAGAGAACCTGTATCCTATCAGTTCAATTCCATTAAACACCTTCCAAAGACCAGTTGAAGTTTGCTCGCCCCTTTCACTACCTGTCAGTCATTTTAGTTTGTCCAGCTCTCTGTCAGTAAATTGCTTTGATTTTTCTGTCTTCATTTCTTTGAGTTTTTCTGTCACTATGTCTGCCTGTCAGACAGTCAATAAGTCTGCTATGGAGATAAAAAAAAAAAAAAGAGTAAAAAATGGAATAAATTCTAGTCTAACCTCATGCAGGTTTGCATGCATACAGATTTGTCCATTAAGGAAGCAAAGTTTGAGGTTTATGAAAGTTCCCTTTCCTAAGGTCTAGATTTTTAGAGTTAAATATAGCACATCAAGCCACTGTCCCAATTCACACGCACAGAAATACAGCCTCCTTTACCAAATTTGTAGCACATATCTAGTAAATCCTTTGCAGGACTTTTAATGCAATGAGCCCTAGCCAGTTAATTAATGATGCAGTCAGGCAATCCTCCTCAACTTGTAAAGTTGGGGAAATATCACATGAACGTGTTCCATTTACCTCACCTGCGCTCAGGTGGTCATTGATCACTGGTTTTATATCTCTTGAACCAGACCAATGAAAAACCCACTGTGAGGTGTAAATAATGGAAGCAATAAAATCCACCGTTTTGTTCTCGTTAGCAGTCTCGATATGTTGTTAATCACATGGCTTTACAAGGAATGGAAGTTATGAGGAACTTTACCAGTCAATGATGTTTCCCAGTGGAGCCTGATCATAAACTTTAACATATTTGACCTCATGGATGGGTGAGGGCTACTGGAACACATCATTACTTTTAGTCTATCAGGCTGTACTTTGTCAGGACTTACAAGAGACCCGCATCTGTGCACTTTGTACTGAGAACTGAGAGAGCTGGGTCTCAGGTCTCAATACAATCCATTGACATGATAATGATTGACACTAAGGTATTGTCAAACACAAGAGGAGATGGACAGGGGCGTTGCTGGCAACTCATCACACTTTGCTGTTGCTCCCCAGCTCTCTGTCATAGGTGCAGATTTCGGGGTGGGTGCAGAGGTACATGACCTCACCAGTCTTTTGATAATATGCATTTAAAGTCTGAAAATCAAGTAAAGTGTGAGCCCCATGTTTTCTTTCTATTTTCAACTTTAGAAGTTTTCTTGCTAGTAGAGTACAGAGTGTGTCGGTGTGTGTTGAGGTATAGTACTAAATGAAAGAGGTAAAATTGTTTTGGCCAACTGGTGCAATCAGGTACAAACTGGTGCATATAAATTCACCAGAATGTAGGAAATTCAGTGTGTTCAAGTGTTCAAGAATTTAAGTTTCCTGGGGGCAAGATTCCCAAATTCTCCAACCAATGATAAAATAACATCTACCCCCATGATCTCTATGCATATTGCTTACTCCAGTCCACTAAATCATCGCTAATTGTGCAATGGGACAGAGACAACAGACAGAATGCATATGTGCACTTGCCCTCACTGGCTACTTTATTAGGTAGACCTTGCTAGTACCAAGGTTCTTTTGCCTTCAGAACTGCCTTAATTCTTTATGACATAGATTAAACAAAGTGCTGGAAACATTCCACAGAGATTTTGACATGGTACTGTCACACAGTTGCTCTAGATTTGTCAGGTGCACAGTCATGATGCTAATTCTCCCAAATGTGACCTACTGGATTCAGATCTGGTGACTGTGGAGGCCATTTGAATACCGTGAGTTCACTGTATTCAAATGGCCAGCTTGAGAACCAACTTGAGAAGTGTGCCGTATCCCATCTCCCCACATCATTATAGCTCTGGCTATTATACTCTGGCCTCAACAAGGCATTTTCTCTCATAGAACTGCTGCTCACTCAGTATTTTCTCTTTTTCAGACCATTCTCTGTAAACCTTAGATATTGTTGTGTGGGAAAGTCCCAGTAGATCAGCAGTTTCTGAAATAACACATTCAACTTCAGCAGGTCATTTTGACCATGTCTACATGCCTAATTGTGTTGAGTTGTTGCCATATGATTGGTTAATTAGGTATTTCTCTTAATGAGTATGTGAACATTTGTACCTAATAAAGTGGTCAGTGAGTGTACACATACCAGCAGAAGAGCACCGAATCAGTTTACCATGTTCGCATACAGTAATTCGTGATTTTGCCTGGAAGTGGTCATAACAGTTAAAATACGAATAAAGAACCTGGTTATTATTATGACTTAATACCATTTTAACTTATTTGTACCTTTTACTTGTATAATTGGTATATTGAGCTGTTTTTGTTGGTTTTTATTCCATATTGTTGCCTTTAGGGCAGCTGATTTCACTTTTTTACTATTTACTTCAGTGTTTGTAAAGCAACTGAGACAAGCCATCATTCAGGATTTAGATCAGCACACTTCACAAAACATCATAAATCAGCATTAAATACCATTTCTGTTGCACTCCCATGACTATTTTGTCAGGGTCATTTGTGATCATGTAATTACACAGCATTGTGTACATCCGTTTTTTTAAGCAATGATTTACAGTACAAGGTTCAGCCAGGCACATTAATCATTCTCATGTTAATAGCTTCCAGTGTCTCTTGTCTCTTCCAGGGCCCAGGGTGAATGGGGGAAGATACCAAAGAGCTAAAAATGAATGCTGAGCCATTGCATGCCATTAGTCACTGAAGAGTATATTGTCAAAGTGGATGTTGATTGTGAGTAGAATCAAAATGGGGTCATGACTTTTGCAAAGCCTGTTCTACACAAAGTTTATGTTAAATGTGCTGAACACAAATGTCCAAAATACTAAAAAGTACCAAGCACTCAGATTTCTGCTCAGTTTTGGAATGTATGCTGTTTGCCTCTGTTTTATTTTTACAGGTCATTTACTCAAGATAAAGACTTCTATTAATTCTTGCTAGCATACATAAATAACTGACCCCCTAATGGTTCTATTACATTATAGTTGAAAGCTGTGTCCCCAGTGTTATTTTGAAAACATGTGAACTAAGGTCTGAGAAGAGAAAGAACTTATGAAAAATTTCTACAGTCATGCATGATTTGTACTTTGGGTTTAAAAATGGATGCCATGGGCCTCAAGCTCAAGCAAATAAAAAAGAAAGGAACACAGAAAGACCTTCATTAAGTTCTTGGTTTTACAAATTGAAGGGAAGTTTCTACAGTTTAAACTTATTAACAGTGTTGGGTGTAATGTTTCCGTTACAAAAGTTCTTTAGTTATCTTCACACGGGGCAGATAGAAAAAAAAACATTTAAAAAAATCATGCTATTTTCTTCCTGCGCACTTGTGCTACAATCAACTGATTTCAGTTCATGCTCGGGAGGAGGAAAATGGTGGCGCAGTCTACAGTGGCGATATGGACATTACTTTTATTTTTATTGCACAAAAGGACAAGAGCGTGATGGTAAAGTGCAAACTGCATCCAGAACCGAAACAACCGCATTATACTGCTAGCACAACTTTGGCTCTTTGCAAGCATCTGCACAGACAGCATACTAACACAAAGCTAGCCAAGAAACCAGAGTGATGATAAAGCTGAGTGAATGCCGACACGAGCCCAGCAGCCAGAACCTGAACTTCAACGGGTAACAAAGGCAATGATGAAGTAGAATCACTGTTTGCTTTAAAGTCTCTTTGGGCTGGTTTTCATCTTTGCCTTGTGTAGTCGATTTTGTGTTCATACATAAAAACTAAAACAAAGATTGTATGTGTGTCTTCATTAGGATAGGTATTTGTGTTGGTGTGGGAAACTGTAGCCTCAGGTTTATATTGTTAATCGGTAATTATGTGACAATGTATTTCAGGTCATTTTACAGAGTAACGAGAAAGTAATGTAATGAGTAATTTATCAATTTACTTTTCTCTGGCAAGTAATTAACATACTTCATTATTTTTAAGCAAAGTAATGCGTAATGTGTAATATATTACTTTTTTTGAGTAATGAACCCAACACTGGTTGTTAGCAATACAGTGTCTAGATACATCTAAGTTTCGGTGCAACAAGTATCTAATTTTTTTTGGACCCTGTTTGCTTCTCTACAAGAGAGCCAATAAAGGCCCCATTTATGTACCATTAGAAAAGCGTGCCTTCCCGACATCACTGCATATGTAGTCTGGACAGACAGGTTATCAGCTAACAAGCTATGCTAAAGTACAGGCCGTTGGCCTAAACTAGAGGTTCCCTACTAATGTTAGGAGGTCCAAAGGCAAAAACTCTAAAATGCAACCATATTTGGGATGTCTCTGAATCACAATTATTTAATAACAAACACAGAAAACCCTTTGAAACTGGTAGGGTGCACAAATAGGAACAATATCATTTTTTTAATAGTGAGCCATAGAATACATTTTCTTAAAACTGTTTCACTTGCTTATGTTTAATTTACATTGCTTGACTTGATATGAATGGCATGGATGCTAATACAAGAAAAAAAAGGACCATATACAAAGATGGCTGTAGCTGCCATCTCGTCATCCATTGGTTTGTGACGTCCTCAACTTAACATTTTCCCTTCTCCCATCTTGGTGTTTTGAAACCGGGCATGATGAACAAGGGGTGGATCTGACTCAATACCTGAGAGACACTGACAAATTTGTTTTGGCCCCTTGCTGGCCATTAGACAGAGTGCAAGTTGAAAGCCCTTTTGAAGTGTCATCACTTTTGAGACTTGGAATTGTGCCAATCTTTGATATAAAGTACATAGTGTAAAAAAGAGAGAAAATAAACATTGTATACATTATATTAAAAAAAAAAAATATGAAAAACAATATGACAAATTCAACTGGCAAAATTTGGATTTGTGGGAAGCCTTATTTATCTTTTTTACCCTGGTGTAAAAAGCACCAGTTCTCTGGATTTGACAATTGCCTCCTTTAATGAGCACAATTGACAGCTGGATACACAAATTTCTTTTTTAAGTATTCAAAAAATCTTATGTCCTGGTGATGAAGAAGACTAATCAGTGGTTGTATTAAGAATGTAGATTTTGTATAGATACCATTTTTAAAACATACAGTGGTGTGAAAAAGTATTTGCCCCCTTCCTAATTTCTTAGTTTTTTGCATATTTGTCACACTTACATGTTTCAGATCATCAAACAAATTTTCATATTAGACAAAGATAACCTGAGTAAATACAAAATGCAGTTTTTAAATGATGATTTCATTTATTAAGGGAAAAAAGTTATCCAAACCTACCTGGCCCTGTGTGAAAAAGTAATTGCCCCCTAAACCGAATAACTGGTTGTGCCTCCCTTCGCAGCAAGAACTGCAACCAAGTAATGTGATAACTGGCAATGAGTCTTTCACATCGCTGTGGAGGAATTTTGGCCCACTCTTCTTTGCAGAATTGTTTTATTTCAGCCACATTGGAGGGTTTTACAGGCATGAACGGCCTGTTTAAGGTCACGCCAAGGCATCTCAATCGGATTTAAGTCCAGACTTTGACTAGGCCCATCCAAAACCTTGATTTTGTTTTCATTTTGGGGTTTTTTAGCCATTCAGAGGTGGACTTGCTGGTATGTTTCAGATCATTGTCCTGCTGTATAACCAAAGTGCTCTTGAGCTTCAGGACATGAACCAATGGCCGGACATTCTCCTTCAGGATTTTCTGGTAGAGAACAGAATTCATGGTTTCATCAATTAAAGCAAGTCGTCCTGAAGCAGCAAAGCAGCCCCAGACCATCACACTACCACCACCATGTTTGACTGTTGCTATG
>VUQS01071394.1:0-11095 GCA_015108495.1 Heterochromis multidens
TGTAGTGTCATACGTCAGTTTTGTCAGCCTGAAGACTCTAGATGGCATCTGGCTGGGACCTTTTTTCACTTGCTGATTTGTTTTTACTCACTTTCTACTTTAACTTTTACTTGATGGTTATATTTATGCACTAAAAACTTTTTAGTATAAGACTAAGATGTTGGTTTGGGGTAAAATATACTGCTTCATAACAGTTATCCTGCAAAATGAAAAATGAAAGGTTGTGAGAGACAGATGTCACTACGGCATAACCCAAAGAGTCAAGCTTCACTGCCAAAAGACATGTGGTGCATAAATGATGCACTCAAGTGACTTTCATGAAATGGCACTGACACCCGGAGAATGAGTACAGGCTAGTACTAGACGAAAAGTCATCAACTAGGAACCTACAAATTTTCAAGCTTTTGTTCCAAATCCATTTAGTAGATGTTGATTTATTTAACAGAATGAATGAGCACTTCAGGCTGCCACTAGAGGAAAGGAGAGAAAATAACCAGGGATCAAATTTAACAGAAAGCCTGGACCAAAGTGAGGGACCAACAGATCAATTCAGCTCTTAAGAATTTTCTGCCACCATTTTTGCTGTATAGCACATATGGTCCTGTGAAAAAACATTTGCCCCCTTCATGATTTTCTATTTTTTTTGCATATTTGTCACATTTAAATGTTTCAAATCATCAAACAAATCACAATATTAGACAAAGATAACCTGAGTAAATACAAAATGCAGTTTTTAAATAATGATTTCATTTATTAAAGGAAAGAAGCTATCCAAACCTGTCATGTTGAGCTGTGTGGTGGGCAGGTTTAGGACACAAAGGATGCAGGACTCCAGAGGAAAATGGATTAACTCAAATTCAGCTTTAATGCAGGAACTCATAAACAAAAATATAATATAGAGCAGGGCCGGAGAAAACTGAGGAAATAACAGGAAAAGATATAACACTGGAAACACACAAAATGTGGGGAGAACGCAACAATGAATAACAGGCGATGGAGACAATAAATACACAGCAGGTGATTAGACAAAGGGAGAACAGGTGGCAAGCAAGGCAGGAACAAATCAGGGATAACAAGAACAAGGAAGTAAATAGAACATGACGCACACAGACCTGAGACTCAACAGAATAAAACAGGAAGTACAACACTGGGGCCGAGACTAAGGCAAATGAACTTGACATAGAACAAAGGTAAACAAACACGGGAACAGGGCTGACTGAGGAGACGAGACAAGGGAGTGCCAAAATGGGACAGGGAATGTAGAGCGCGGAGACACAGACCTGACCCACAGATCTAAAGAAACTCAAGAACAGATGAGAAACAAGGTCATTGACATCTATCAGTCTGGAAAGGGTTACAAAACCATTTTAAGGTTCTGGGACTCCAGTGAACCACGGTGAGAGCCATTATCCACAAATGGAGAAAACTTGGAATAGTGGTGAATCTTCCCAGAAGTGGCCGGCCTGCCTAAATTACTGCAAGAGTGCATCAACAACTCATCGAGGAGGTCACAAAAGAACCCAGAACAACATCTAAAAAACTGCAGGCTTCATTTGCCTCAGTTAAGGTCAGAGTTCATGATTCAACAGTGAGAAAGAGACTGGACAAAACTGGCATCGATGGGAGAGTTCCAAGGCAAAAACCACTGGTGGCCAAAAAGAACACAAAGGCTCGTCTCACATTTGCCAAGAAACATCTTGATGATCCCCAAGACTTTTGGGAAAATATTCTGTGAACTGACGAGACAAAAGTTGAACTTTTAAGAAGGTGTGTGTCCCATTACATCCGGCATGAAACTAACACAGCATTTCATGAAAAGAACATCATACCAACAGTCAAACATGGTGGCGGTAGTGTGATGGTCTGCAGCTGCTTTGCTGCTTCAGGACGACTTGCTGTAATTGATGGAACCATGAATTCTGCTCTCTACCAGAAAATCTTGAAAGAGAATGTCCGGCCATCAGTTCATGTCCTGAAGCGCAAGAGCACTTGGGTTATACAGCAGGACAATGATCTGAAACACACCAGCAAGTCCACCTCTGAATGGCTCAAAAAAATAAATAAATAAATAAAATGAAGATCTTGGAGTGGCCTAGTCAAAGTCCAGACTTAAATCAGACTGAGATGCTTAGGCATGACCTTAAACAGGCCATTCATGCTCAAAAACCCTCCAATGTGTCTGAATTAAAACAATTCTTCAAAGAAGAGTGGGCCAAAATTCCTCCACAGTGACATGAAAGACTCATTTCCAGTTACTGCAAACACTTGATTGCAGTTCTTGCTGCCAAGGGTGGCACAACCAGTTATTAGGTTTAGGGGGCAATTACTTTTTTACACAGGGCAGGTAGGTTTGGATAACTTTTTTTCCCTTAATAAATGAAATCATCTTTTAAAAACTGTATTTTGTATTTACTCGGGTTATCTTTGTTTGATAAGATTTAAAATTTGTTTGATGATCTGAAACACTTAAGTGTGAAAAATAAGCAAAAAATTAAGAAATCAGGAAGGGGGAAAATACTGTTTCACAGCACTGCATGTGCTGAGCCAGAGTGGGAAATTTGCCTTGCGTAACATGGATAATGATGGGATGCTGCCCTAAGTGAACAGTCAATTATCAGTAGCTACAACATCATCTCCATCATCCATTTAAAAACTCCCATTTCTCTTCCTTCCCTCAAACGAAATCAATACTGTAATCACACGTTTCTGAACAATCCCCACCCTTTTTCCTTTCCCATTACACACAACCGCCTCCCTCCCCCGACTGATTAACAATTGATTTGCCATCCTGCTGTTGCTAAGTCCTGCGTCAATCTCTGGTTTCACAGGGAGATACATCACACCCAGGAGGGGCAGTTTTGTTTGGACTTAAAGCCAAATTACCCATTTCATGTTTTTGTGAGATTGAACACATCACCTTTATTGTGATGAGGGATAAGATGAAATGAGGAAGGAAAGAGTGACACAGATATTGGTAGAAGAAAGGTAGGGAAAATGGAGGTGGGATAGAGGAAAGAGAAAGAAGAAAAGGAGAGGAGGAGAGGACGAAGAAGACATTAAAAACAGGAAATGTTAAAGGTTAGAGATAGAGGGGTGCGAAATAAAGATACAGCCACGTGGGAAGGAATGCCTTATCCTCAAAGACAAATCAATGTCACCTCTATTTTTGCACACCTACCGGGACACACACACACACACACGACAAACAGCTGCACATCTCACATGCTGGTGCAAAGCTGCTCATCTCCCATGGTTCAACACTCCATCAAAGATGCAGTGATAACACAATTTACTGTTTCTCTATAACTCAGTCATATTCTGTCATTTTCTTTCTGGTTTATTCTCATTGTCTGCACGTGTGTATGAACATGAATGTGTGGAAATGATCCTGTTCATGTGCTTTTGCATATAAGTGTAGAAACATTCAGTTGTTTAAAAGTAGCCTATAATGCTTGCATGTGAATGTATGTGTGACAAACACCTCATCTTTTTTCTGGTTTGATTTAAAATTCTATCCAGATTTTTCGATGTAATAGTACAGAGCCCCTAAAGTCCCATAAGGGATTTTTTTGTGGGGACAAGTTGTTCATTCAATAAAAATTGTAGGGGCAGTTAATTATGTTGTCCAGACAAGTTTTTTTTAAAAATATCATATATGAAAGAATGAGATTCTTGCTTCTCTTACACAAAGACACTGGATTACCACCAGCAGGAATCAGTTCTCTCCAAAAAACAGTACAAGAGATGAACTTCATTATTAGTGTTGGCAAGGATAAAGGTATTGTATTTGGAGGATGGAGTGCTAAATTATCAGATAACACTAGCCAGCTTGGTTAGCAATCTGCACCCATAAACTGAATGGGTGCAGATTGCTAATAAAATAGTAGAATTTTACTCCACACAGCAAATTAATTTAAAATGTTCCAAAAGGCAATGGCAATACAAACATGGCAGAGAGGTCCAGTTCAGTGACTCCAATAAGCAGAGGTGAAGTCTAGCAGATGCTGATTGGCTCTAGCTGCCTGTGCTGGAACAGCTGTCAATCAAAGTGGGCACACCCTAACTCCAGTATCCAAGAGAATGAGTTATAAACAAATTCACCCCCTTTAGAGTAATTAAAGCTACAAAGAGGCCCAACACAATTTTTGTACCAGGCTGTAAAGATGCTATTTAATGTGGTGAAGTTTACCATTTTAACATGGGAGTCTATGGAAACTGACTTGCTTTTGGAGCCAGCCCCAAGTGGGCATTAGAGGAACTGCGATTGTGAGAACTTCCAAGTTTTTCCTTCCCACCGTCGCCGAGTGCTTGCTCATAGGGGGTCGGTTGTTGTGATTTGGCGCTATATAAATAAAACTGAATTGAATTGAAGTTGAAGTTCATTTTTCAGCCCTGGAAATTGCTGCTTGGTTCTCTCTGTTTCAGTGGTGTCTATGTGTAGATTCTGGGAGGTCCATCATCTCAAGCCTGCCTGTTAAAACATTGCTGGTCAAGATGACTCTTCAAGGCAGGCCAAAATGATTGTGAAATGTCCCAGTGCTCCTGACAGGCAGTGCTGAACACTATGGAAAAGTTAAAAAGAAAAAAAAGGGAGTGTGTGCTACTGCACAGAATGGATGCAGAATACAGTGGACAAAAAGGGGATCTTTAGACCTACTAATGTGGCAACAGGTTGGTTTAAAATTATTTTCTCGCATTTATGCTCCCTGCTTAAAACATTTTTATATTTCTTGTTACCAGTGGATAGTGATCAGAAACGCTTACAGTAAACTGTAAAGAGGATCACGATCAACATATAGATACAGAAGTGAGAGAAAATACAAAAATCCAGCGGATTACATGAAGATTATGCAAAATCTTTCATACTAACTGAAATAAATGACAGTACACCAGAATCAGTGTTTTAGACTGTACTTTTTTTTTTTTTTACTTCCCAAGGAAATATTGAAGAATCCTGAGATTAAAATAAATGCCTGTTTAACTAAAACTGAAGTCTGAGCTTTCTGATGTAATGGAGGACAGAACTGTGGTTTTACTTTCTGAGCATGTAGACATATTTGCCCTCTTTGAGCTTACAATAACAAAGGTACACACACACACACACTCACACACAGAGCTACCTGGTGATCCGTCATGACACAGTTATGTAACATCTTTATCTCTCCTCCCTTTGCCTGTGCATGAACACACACACATAGACAAGCATGGTGTGACAGGAAGAGAAGGATAAACACAGCCTTCTGCGGATCTTTGTCTCACACTCGTGAATTCTCATTATCACAGACACACACAAAGACACACACGCTCACGGCAGCAGCTCAGTGGAGGTCTTTACCGCTGACTGCGAGGCCTTCTGTCTCTTCGCAGATGAACCCCAGAGACACAGCAAGACCGACAGACTGACGTCAGTGTGTGTGTATGTGTATTAAGTGTATGTGTCACCAAGATTCTCATAGCTCACTTTTTACATGTTGTTCCTTGAATCCATAAACTCTCAAAAAAGGGGCAGAATCAGTCCATTCCTGTCCCTACGGGTAAAATCTCCACTAAGGTATGCCCTACGTCTAACTACTGGACCTCAAGGTGACCGTGTGTCTTTTTGTAGGCCAACAAGATAAGCATGTTCCTAAGTAGTAAAAGGTAAATATTCGCACTGTTTCTTCTATATTTTAAATTGCATTATCAGACCAAACATTATGTGTTTGGCCAAATGCAAAAAGAAAATAGTTAAAATGCAAATTTTACTCTTAAATTTTAAGGTTTTATGGTTTAATTTAGGTTTCAGTCACACAGGCCTAGATGCCAGAGACCCCTGGCAACCTCAGATTTGTTAGAGAAAAATGCATATTCCCCTGCCAGTTGGCAAGTGGTTGCTGGAGGTTGCTGGCTGTCACCAGGTGAAATTGGTCACAAAGAAAATTACTCTTGATGCATGCTCAAAATTCCAGGTAAAAGAATCCCAAAAAGCTGAATCTGTTCATCTGGACGTAGCTTTTTTTAGTGGGAGAAATGTTTCGTCACCCCTGGTGACTTCTTCAGTCTCTTCAGTCCACTAAAAAATGCTACGTCCAGATGAACAGATTCAGCTTTTTGGGAAAGAAAATTACTGCACCAAAAACCTCCTTGTGATTGCTTTGGTTGCAAGCAGATCGCTGTGGTTGCCCAATGTTTGCATAGAAGGTGCCAACGTGTTTAAAAACACTTGCCATTTACTCTCTGAGCTGTAGTTAAACTTGGAAAAGTGTGACACAAACCAGAAATGGTGGCCGTTTGCCTTCAAATTTAAAGTTTTCTCTTAGTGTGCAACCAACAAGTTTTTGAAAGGCACAAGTTTTGCTATTGCTTGGTGAGTAGGTGATGAGTGTTTGCAGATAACGCAGTGTCTTCCATGCAAACTACTGGTGACCAAAACAATCGCAAGGAGCTTACCAGTGCAGCACTGTATATCTTTTTTGCAACCAATTTCATGCTAGTGACTGCCAGTAACTACTCACCAACTGATCACGGAATATATGTGACCGGTTGGTTATCAGGGGGGTACTAGCTGGTCTCTAGGCCTGGATAAATGGGGCTTTAGCAAAAGCAACAGCCAGCAACCTCCAGCAACCACTTGCAACCAGTAGGGTAATAAATTTTTTTTTTTTGTGAAAAGTGGTTGCTAAATGACGGGACATCACCCAGAAAACCTACAAAATGGAGTGAATTAGCAGTTTAAACCAAACCACCAGGAAGTAAACCTAACCAGACAGTAAAAATGAAAGTAAACACTAAATGAAAACAGAACTTCAGTTTATGGATTGTAAGAATAAAAGTGTAAACTACTGGTTCTTATGAGAAATGATAACACTGTATATAAAAGATGGATGTAGCTTCCAGATCTGAATATTGAAGTCAAAAAGGATGTGCTTTGATCCTGCATTCTTTCTGCTTGGCCAGTAGGGGGGCAACTCCTCTGGTTTCAAAAAGACTTATGGTTATATAGACATCTAAGGGAAAACAACCTTTCTGCTCCCTTCTGTAACCTCTGTAAACATGCTACCATTACATCTATGGCCTCAGACACTAATTTCAACACAATATTAATTTCGTAAATCTGATTCCCCATTAGAGTCAAAAAATGATAAAGCAGGGTATGGTTGAGGGAGCAGACTTACCACTAGACTAGGTTGCAGTAATCCTCAATTTCCCAGTCAGATGAGCGCCTTGCTCTTCACATCCAGTTTCAAAACAGCAAGAAGGTGAAGACAAAAACACTCAGTGTCAGACATCATAACTTTAAGACTCTACAAACCAATAGCTGACTTCACAGTGGTTATGCTACTGTTTTGTATGCCACCCATGAACAGGTGAAAGTGCTGTGATCCTCTTAAGATGTGCATTTGTGCCCTTTAAAACTAGAAGTACTTGCATTTTTGACCTTGAACATGAATCAATAGATTAAATTTCAAGAATGTTTCATGAACATGAGACATTCTCTTTTGCACTGACCTAATGCCTTTTGATAACCAGCCCACATTCTGACATGCTTGAGAACCAACTTTACAAAGCTCTAAGTTAAAGTAAAATGGGGACATTTCCATGGAAAAAAAAAACAAAAACAAAAAGAAAACCAAACAATGGTTGCATTTATGACTCATCTGTAAATTTCTTGTAGCAGTCCCTCCATTAACCACTGATGTCATTGGTTTCAACTTTGCAGCAATTTCTGGTGCTTTTTAGTGTCAGCTTTTTGTCACAGCATGGTTTCAGATTATGCAGCAACACTGCAGCTGCATTTGTAGAAAAGAGATACTAGAGAGAAAGCAGTGTGTAAAAATAGGTAACACTTGTGTAAGAACTTACCAAAAGGTATTCCATACCTGTCTATAAAGCCATCTTTTACACTGGTGCAAAATGCAATCAGATATATTACCAGTTTGTCCAAGTTATGGAAGGAGCTCATTTTCATACTTTTGAGTTGCATGTCTCATGCTACAATTCTCAAAAGCACCACCTGCAAAAATTGAAATTTAATTGTCATTTCACATAATGTAAAAAAGGAGCATTCCGAATATCAACATACACTATTGATTCTTCACTTTGACAATGTTCCTTAGTGTAATCAGTAAAAGTAAATCAGTAAAACTAGGGAAACTTGGTATAATTCTGTGCTCTCATGTGCTTACATGTATTAAGTTAGAGATGTCTAAATGTGAATGTGTGACAGACAAAGACTGAAAGAAATGAGAAAGAAAAGAATAGGAGGGTCCTGGTCTGCTCAACTTCTAAAAGTTTCAATGTTAATATATACACTGAAGAAGGATTATGATGGAGCAGTTTTAAAAATAACCACTTTGAACAATGACAAGATCCTTCCTGTTATTTTTCATCTCTCTTCTGTCTCTCTCTCTCGATTTCCATCTTTTTCCATCAGCTTTTGTCTCATCTTGCAGCATGTCACTTTGAATATATGCTGATAGGTATTTTCATCATGTCCTCAGTTTTTCTTAAACATTTCTGTTTTTTCCCTTTTTCATTCAGTCTTTCCTCCTCTCGGGGTGGTCTTGTCATCTCGCATCATTGTCAGCTGATCCTGACGTGACTGCTGCAACTTGCAGTTGCCTTGGCAACATCCCGGTTGGGTTGGGCATGCAGCCAAGCACTGAGGCTGAATGTGACCTTCATGCCCTAATATGATCACATCGTCCAGGTCAAGGTTCAGTCATTCTGGAGACTTTTAATTGGCACACGGTATCTTAAGTACTTTTGTATGTTCTTTCTTAATCAGAGCAGAAATGTGAAAAATCTAACCGGTATTGGTCCCTATGGAAAAGAAATGGAAAAATATTGTGTTTATGTTGTATATATGTATTGGATGTAGACTGAGTACAGTTCTGACAGAAGGAAAATGGGGTCAATTTAAGCCCATCATTCAACCAAAGCTGTAATGGCAAAGAGTTAATTTCTTGAAGAAGTTGTTAATTTTCATCAAATATTTCTAATTATAAGTAAAAGTTGACAAAATATGTATTTAAGATGAAAGTTTAAGGTTTCTATTAGTTTTACAAATGAGGCTACGTCCACACGTACATGGGTATTTTCTTATATGTGATTTTCCAAATGCAAACAACGATCTCAAGCGTTGTCAAGAGCATATCAAAGCAACAGGTGGCAAAATAACCCAAACTGTAAAGAAATGTTGCCCAGTCCCACAAACAGTAATACAGCGCACAGTCTGACATTAAAAAAGGAGATAATGGCACACGCCTTTGATGGTGTGAGACAAAATCTGTTTTTCTTGTTCACATGTGAACGCAGAAATTGAGTTTTCAAAAAATTCACCCTGGCAGGAGTTAAATTCAAAACGACGAAAGGTCAAAACGCATAGAAAAGGCTACGTTTACCGAAATACCTGTGTACATGTGGATGTAGCCTGATTCAGATTATTTCATTACATCACAATCCGGCTAAAATCACATTTAGTCAATCCTTTTATAAATGTTCCTTTAACTGTTGGATTAAAACTGAAAACATGAATGACTTTAGAAGACAAGAGCAAATCAATTTTAGTTAAAGCAGAAAAAAGACAAGACAGTGATATTTAACAAAAAAACACATTTAAATAGATGAAACTACAGGGAGACCAACCAACAAACAAATTTACACAAAGAAACAAACAGATGTATAGAGACATAGATGTATGTGATTGCAAATACAATTGTTAACAGACAGAAAATTTGAGTTAGGCCACAGGGAAGACTAGTAAAGCTACTGGCAGGTAGATAAACATCAACTCCTAAAGTGATGATAGCTGCAAACAAATAGAAATGCAGAAAGGAAGGCAAAGGGTCTGACAGAGGAGCAGATGGAGGGAAAAGGCAGGGAGGCAGAGAGACAGGCAATGACATGAAAAAGGCGGGCACAGAGGCTGCGGCAGGTACTCGTAGTAAAAGGTCAATGCTCCTGTGATAAGGCGTACTTGGACAGCATGCTCACAGCGAGCTGCCGAGTGCTTGTCAACATGATACCAGTGCACTTCACTGGACACAATACACTCAATAGAGGGACAGAGACATCACACAGTAAAGAGGCTTTTATAAACTGAAAAGTGACTGATGAGAATGCAAACATGAATGAAGACCTCTGTTCAAGAGAAAAAATATTTAACACAGGGTTGGTAAGGTTGTTTATGACCACTTACCAGATCAATTTGTTTCTGCATTATTCTGGCGTGTAGGCTAAATAAACAAAAGAGATGTTGACTTTGGAGAGCAGACAGTGGTACAATGCATGACTGCACATACTAGCCTTTCTTAAAGGAAAAATTCATTCAGACTAACAGGAGTATGACATTTAGTAATCATCAACTAAAGGCAGGAAACAAGGTAATTTCATGAAAAATAATAGTCCACTCCAGTGGCCAGATTTACTAACAGTCTGGACCGATGTTGGCGTTAAAAAAAAAAGGTCACTATTTACTAAAGAGGCACAGTTTCAGTTTTGTGGTAAGAATAAATTAATTTTGAAACAATTATTCTACTCCATCAACATAAAACAATACATTTTAGGTGCAAGGGCTATTGATTAGCATACAATGTAAATAAAACTAAATACCAGCAGCATGCTCTTGACTGTAGTAACACAAGCTTAAAATATGCCAAGAAGGCAGGTAAGAATTACAACACCAATCCTTTAATATCCATCCATTCTCTTCCGCTTATCCAATTCAGGGTTGCGGGGGGGGGCTGGAGCCTATCCCAGCTGCTACAGGGCGAGAGGCAGGGTACACCCTGGACAGGTCGCCAGTCTGTCGCAGGGCTAACACAAAGAGACAGACAACCATTCACACCTATGGGCAATTTAGAATCACCAATGAACCTAACCCCTCTAACTGCATGTCTTTGGACTGTGGGAAGAAGCCAGAGCACCCAGAGAGAACCCACGCAAACACGGGGAGAACATACAAACTCCACACAGAAAGGCCTCGGCCAGATGGTGGAGTCGAACCCAGAACCTTCTTGCTGTGAGGCAACAGTGCTAACCACCAAGCCACCGTGCTCAATCCTTTAACATTTTCCTCATAAATATTTACAAAGACTTAACTTCACACATCACT
>VUQS01071397.1:0-14963 GCA_015108495.1 Heterochromis multidens
TTACTTTTATTACTTACCTATTATTTACTTACTGATTACTTACCAGTTACATACTTACCTGTTGCTTATTACCTATTACTTACCAATTACTTACAGTAGTACTTTCTTACCTAGTACTTACCTATTCTTTGCCTATTATTTACTTACCAATTACTTACCAGTAGTACTTTCTTACCTAGTATTTACTTACCTAGTACTTACCTAGTACTTACCTATTACTTACCTATTATTTACTTACCTGTTACTTACCTATTCTTTGCCTATTATTTACTTACCAATTACTTACCAGTAGTACTTTCTTACCTAGTATTTACTTACCTAGTACTTACACTTTACTTAACTAGTACTTTCTTACCTATTATTTACCTATTTCTTGCTTATCTATTAAAAGAATAAGCATATTTTTGCTGTATAACTATTGTGTGTTTATTATTTAACTTTTGACGTGCCCTGGCTACTGCATAAGTACCCCCTGGGGTGATTGTATCCATGTTCGGGATGACCTCTTGCACACAGAACTCCCTCTGTATACACACTGAGGCACATATACTATGCATCCTCAGTGCATCAGTGATCCCATATTTTTCTCTATAAATGTTGAATTTATCCAGAGTTTGTGTTTGCTTAACAATTCCATGGGGAGGATTTTAAGTAACTGACCTTGGTGAGGATCAGTTTGCACACATGGGCAGATACTGCGGCCTGTTAGGCCTATTAGCTGGTGACCATCTCAGACACATCCCCGGCTTTCTCTCCCGCTGCTTTTCCATCCATGGTTTTTATAAAATGACATATGAGGTTCTAAGTGCAAACAGCCCTCCAGGCATCCCCCTGACTCACACCCCTAAGATACAAAGCAGTTTCAAATGTGCCCTTTCTCCCTCTCCATGCCCCCAAGGAGAGCCAGGGATGCCGATCATGAATGGGGCCAAATAGTATGAAATCAGGGGGTGCCCACAAAACAAAATAATCTGCATTTATATCTGCGGAGTAAGGTTACACATGCCGCTTCTATTTCTGGGCCCTTGGATAAACACCTATTAGTCTGCTGAACTGGACGGGGTTAATATGGAGCTTGTTTAGTGGGCGAGCGCGACACCTCAAGGCTTGGCCTCGCCAATCGATAGGAAACATTTCTGTGTAATGTGCACAGTAGCATCACTGTACACAGGTATATAAGCTGGTAGCAGCTGGCAAATTTTAATTGAGTGTCAATTGACATGTCAGCCACTGTGGGGAGGTCTTTCCATGTAAGGAATACTCTGCACATAGTCCTTTTGTTTGTTTGTTTATTTATTTATGCATTCTTGGAGTTGAGGGGAGAAGGTGCTGATTGAAACAAACAGGCTACAGTAGACTAATGTAAAGTGGTCTTTGAATATGCAAGCTACGCTGATTTTTTTTCTTTTTTGAGCTCAAGTTCAAGCCTCACGTCTCTTTTTGTAAAAAGTCTGTTTTGCATTTGGGAACAGTTTGCCAGTAATCGCCAATAGGAAGCTAATTTTGCCTTGATATGGCCATAAAAAAAGGTCTGGGGTAATTGGTTCAGCTGGGGAGCAGAAGTACAGGTCATTTAAAGATAATGATGATGATGATGGGGATGACATTTATTTCCCTGCGTGGCATCAGTTAGGTTTTTCTTTCCTATAATTTGGATTAGATGGGGTTGTTCCACTAAAACACGCTATCAAGAAATATAATGAGAAATTGTCACAACTGCTCTTCCCATGAACTAAATCCCAAATCTTCCTGTTTTCCCTAATTAACACAAGTTTGGCCCCGAGAGCAAACCTGGGAATGTGTAGGACCCAGCAGACCTCCCAGCCCCCCGGCTTCACCTGTTCGCATGCACATTTCTGCTCCTTTTTTCCACTTGGGATTGCCTTCCATTTCCCCATGATAATTACCAAAAACCTCATGCCTGTAACAATGCTGTTGTACGCGGGCTGCAGCTTACTGATCCTCTCCGTGTCTCTGGCCGGTGCCTCTTTGGCCGAGATGGTGTTCCGCTGCCCGGGCTGTACCGCGGAGCGCCAGGCGCTGTGCCCAAAGCTCACCGAGACATGCGCGGAGATAGTGCGCGAACCGGGCTGCGGGTGCTGCCCCGTGTGCGCCCGGCAAGAGGGCGAGCTGTGCGGCGTGTACACCCCGAGGTGCTCCACCGGTCTGCGATGCTACCCGACGCCCGACTCGGAGCTTCCCCTAGAGCAACTGGTGCAGGGCCAGGGGCAATGTCGGCGCAAAGTGGACACCGAGACGAGCACCTACAGCCAGGAGCAGCGGGAGCAAACCAGCGGTCAGTCACTTTACCGGAAACCTGCTTTTCTTCTATCAATTTTTAATGACACTGTCTAGACTGCTGCCTGAGGAACAGTGTAGAAATATTGCATTGTCATGAAGGCTAAGCCCTAATCTGCTTGAAATGGGGACTCAATAATGAAGTTGTCCATATTCCTCTTTACTGCATGATATTTATGATACTAAATCATGTTTACTGGACAATTACAAGCCACGTTGAGACTCCCTTTTAAATCACTTGCCACTTTAAATAAACTGCAAGTTTGCATTGCATGCACAATTCAGCATGTCCTTATAGTTGCTACATTGCTACATTGGGGACTGGCCTATACATTGCCATGCATTTGAGGTGTATCATTTTATAATTTGTGCTACAGTAATGACTAATTTTACAGCATGTTGCAGTGGGTAATATGTATTGAGTCATTCTAGTGTGCATGCAGAGAAATAAACAAAAAAGATAAAGGAACAGCCACTCTGCACAGTTCATCTCAGCTGTGCTCCACACAGCTGGCCCTCCAGTCTTTCCCCTAAAAAGCTGCCTTTAAAACACTGCAACAGAGTTAGCCGCCTGCAAAAGCCCCAGAAGTTGTACTCAGTGGGATGGACACAGAAAACATTGTAGTATTGATGTTGACATTTCCCCAGGGGAGTGGAGAGAAAGAAATATATATATAGAGAGAGCAGAAGGAATGCTGCATTGATTGGAAAAGTGGACTTTAGGCTTTGACTAGAAGTAACTATAAACTGGTTCTGACTCTGACTGCATTAACTGTAGGTTGTCTACCTGGATGTATGCACTGGGGGATCACAATGAAGCCTGGAGCCAGTGAGGCTTATGTGGTTTGTGTTTGAACAGGGGCAGGTCACAGTGAAGAAGAAAAGTAAACAGCCTCATTAACTGGCTGCATTTGAGGCTGCAAACACAGTCAATGAATGTCCAGTGGAGCCAGCCGGGGTGTGATTTCTACTCATTTCCAAAATCCATGCTTTGTCAGAGTTTACCTTCAGACTGACACGTGTTTGTTTTGGCATTGGAGTCCTGGAACACAGAGAAACTACCGAAGACAGGGTTCGGTGTAACCCCTGTTCTCTGAGCACAAAAGGTCAAAAATGCTTTGTGACACATTTATGATTTAATAATCAGCCACAATAATTTCTTGGTTATGCATACATGCATAGTGTATGTAAAGGAATAAACCGAGCATGGAGTTACATAAGAGCAAAACCAGAGAACAGACTACATGGGCACATCATGTAAAGGCTTGCTTACAAGAAAGCAATTTGTTAGATGTCACTGTTTTTTTTTTTTTTCTTCTCTGAGGTTTGGGTGCTTTGTCTCGCAGGTTGAAAGGTCTGAGATTTAGTTAGTTGTGTCCAAAAAACTAGTAAAAGCTTAGAAATTGGCACTAAAAGCTGAGCGTGGCGATGTTGTGGATAAAAGCTTTGCTGCTGCTGCCGCAGATGGAAGAGTGGAGTCTGAAAAGCACACAGCATTACAGTGAGTGGTTTAAGTGAAGTGCAGAGCTTTCTCAGGGTCAAATGATAAAAGAAAGTTTGACTTTTTTTTTTTTTTTTACCAAAGTGAGGCTGAAAACCCTTTCCTTCTTGGATCAAAACTGAGGCCAATTTCAAGATTCACAAAAGAAGAAGCTTTGTAATAAATTGCTGCTCATCCCCATCGTTTTTAAAGATACTATACTAATAGGTGCTGTCAGTCTCCTGTGTTGATTTGTGGTGGAGTTTGAGCTTCACAGATTTGATTTCCCGTGATAGATAAGTCTTCTGTACAAAGCAAAAACAGAAAGTAATGAAATCTCTGATAGAAATTAGCTCACAGGGGCCTCTAGAAGATGGAGAGCAACTTTTAAATGTTCTGGTTACTACCCATTGCATCCACTTTATTCCAGGAATGAATCTGGAAATTAGAAGTAAAAAAAAAAGAAGATTAATATAATAATTAAATAGTTTTATTTATTTGGTCCCTGAGGTGGTGATTCTTGAGCTGATTCGGCATCTGGGCAAGGAATCAAATGACGAAATACTGCAGCTGCTTTATTTGGATGTTTATATAAATACACATCATCCTGACATCATCTTCCTCAGGCAGGTCTTCTAGTTCTTTGTCTATTTAACATGTCAACTTTTAAAAAGGAACAAAGACAAGGAACAGCAAGCTGTATCTACTTAGAGGTGGCATTTTTACAGGTTTTATTTTAAAAGAATTTATCTGATCATAGGTATACAACAGTGCACCGAGAGCAGCTGCAGAGTCCCTATAATCTCTCTAATCAACACTACAAGTGACCCGCAGCAAAGAGGCCAAAGGTCAGAACCAGTATTTCTTTGATCCAAGAATGATCATGTAGGAGAAAAAAAAAAAGAAAAGAAAAGAAAAGAAAAGAAAAGAAAAAAAGGCACAGCTTTTTGGTCAGTCAGATAGAGTAGGAAAATATAGGAGACTGCATGTAATAAAAATATGTATTCTGTGAAATTATTATTTACAATCAAAACCAAAAATATCAGGGAAAATACATATTGTAGCAGCGTTCTTGTTGAAGTGCCTCGAACAAAATCGCAAAACAAGATAGCAAATATGAAGGAACTAAATTTTTGCAAGATAAAGACTGCAGTGATGCTTGAAAAAGTAGAGCAGTTAAATAATTTAGCTTTTGTCTGGTTTTTAATGAACAGGCATCCGTCTGTGGTTGAGGTTACAGATCTTTGTTCTGACAAAGATTATGACAGATTCATATTAAAATTCATTGTACAAATAAAGAAGGTTTTTGACTGAGAGTGAAAGAAAACCGACTTTTATTGCATTATAAGTAGGTCTCTAGCAATTCTCCACAGTCCAGTTTGCGAACATTTACAGGTTGGCAGTCCTCAGACCACACAATATTAAATTCTTATACATTGAAGATATTCTTCGACATTAAATACAGATAAATTAGAGCCTGACTGATAGAAGAGTTTTAGAACTGATACCGATATTTGGCCAATATTTTCTTTTCTTTCAGACACACAAAACATAAACAGATTTCACATTTTCACATTTGTTACATCTAGTTATTTATTTACTCATTTAGGCTCTGCCTGACTCTCCTCAGGTCAGCTGGTTGTTGTCTTTGTGCGAGCACCTGTTGCCAATAGGGAAGTTGCAGAGTGCCCATCGTTGGACAAACTGTGCAACATCAACACTCATAACATGGTTGAAGGGTGTTTCTCCCATCTCTTCTTTACTTTTTAAATATTTTTTTTTCAAATGCCAATACCAATAGATCGGCAAATAACTAATATCAGCCAATAATTTTGTCCAAACTTTTTTCCAAACAACAAAATAACATTCAAAGATATTCCATCATATATACCAAGTCCTCATATCTGAGAACCTCGGACTAGCATTTTTTTTTTTTTTTTAGTTCATCCTTAAAAGATTGTCAAAACAATTATCAGAGCTATTGCACAAACTAATCATGTTAGCTCTGTTCATAAGATTATTGAGTTCCTGTTTTAAACGATAGTTGTCTGGTTCAGTGTATGAATATAACAATCTAATGATGAGTACAATATTACTATATATAATATAATAAAACTGAAAGTACTTGTGCTAATTATAGGTTCAAAGGAATATAGTTTTTGCTTCTGTTTATGAAATGAAATATCTAAAGAATAAAGACAAAGTTTGAAACTCTTGAGCTGCATTAGTGACAAGTTTGCATTTGCAAGTTACTGCTTAAAGTCAAGATCAGATTTAAATCTGTGCCACACGTATTTCAGATAATGTGCATATTCTTTTAGACAATATGTAGCTCTCAGGCTTTATACCAAAACCATTCAGACCAAATGAACATCAACATGTTTCCCACTCTGGTTTCCATATCAGAAATTTCTTTGAAGCCTACTTTTGTAAACTTAATATCAAGCGGTTTTTGTTAAGTTTTGAGTATCTTGGGATGGATTCAATAGGATGAAAATTTGAGGATAGAGATCCTGAGATAATTGCTGGCGCTTGACACAGACCGTGAAGCTTAACAGAAGATCTTAAATGTCAAAGCAGTCTCTGTGATGTGGTGAAAAAGGGAGGATGAAACGGGACACTCCCTCACACAACAATGTTCTGCATGTGAACCCATGAACTGATTAGAATATTTGATTATATGAATATAATGATATAAAATATCAGAGAGTAAGTTTATTTCAGTTTCAGAAACAACAGAATTACAAATAAGTTTTCATATTTACTTGATTTTGAGCTGAAATGTCTTCCTATTTAAAACTAACACCCACATTTTTCCCACTACCCTCTGTGTTTATGCACAGTATCACTTGATATTCCATTCCCACAGAAACCTGGATCCAAATAAAGGTTCCTTTAAACAGATTGGATGGGCGTTTAGTTGTTTTGACTGGAATCATACCATATATAACCTCGAAAGAGAACAAGTTGATTAAAAAAGCTCTAATAGAGCCAGTTCCTGCTAACATGATTTCAAAAGAGTGAAGCAAATGTTGTCCCTTCAACAGCACCTCACTAAAAGTACTGTTAATCAACCAACCAATCAAAACAACCGTCTTCCAGTGTTACTTTTGCTGTTATGGAGAGGGAAAATGAGGTGGAAAGAACGGGGGGGAAAACTCCTGTGACATCTGGTTGCTGAAATAACATTGTTAGCTAACAGGGGGCATTCCTGTGTACCTGCGGGGGCATCCAGACGGAGCCTGCAGGACTGAAATAGCTCTGAGATAATCTCCCCCAAAATGGGTATTTGTGCCATCTCCCCCTGAGGCGTCAACTTCACGCATATCCGTGCCAAGAATCTCCTCGTGCCTATTGAGAACCAGAATAACTTCCCACCCTCCAGATTGGTCAAGGGTGATTTAAGACAATACAAACACTGTCTGAAATGCAACTGAAACTGGGAGGGTGAATGGGGGCGGTTTCTGAGCTTGTTTTAATAAGGGACAAATAAAAAAAAAAAAAGTTTGAGAAGGACATACATTTGTGGTCAGAAGTTCACATTCACTCATCATGGGCATGAATGTCATGGTAATTTTGAGGTTTTAATGATTTCTTTGAACTGTTCTTTTTTCAGGGTGGAATGATTGTACAACATACATCTTCAAAGTCTTTTAAAACAAGAATTGGGTGCACACGTTTGCATTTATTTTGGATTTTCTCTAAGCCACACAGGGTCAAAAGTATGCATACAGGCTCAAATACATACACAAACCCACTGATATTTGGTTAAATGTCCCTTAGCGAGTTGTACCTTGACCAGATACTTTTGGTAGCCATCAACAAGCTTCTGGCATAATTGTGGCTGGATATTTGACCACTCTTCTTGGCAGAATTGGTAGAGTTCTTTTAAATTGGTTGCTTCCCTGGCACGGACTCGGGTTTTAAGCATAGTCCACACATTTTCAGTAGGGGCTGAGGTTGGGGCTTTGGGGCTTAATATTAGCCTGCTTTATCCATTCCAAAACCAGTTTTGATGTGTTTGGAATCATTGTCCTGTTGCAACACCCAGTTGTGCCCCAGTTTCAACCACCTAGCTGTTGATTTAAGGTGAAGATGAACAATTTTTTGTAGTCCTCCTTCTTCATTATTCCGTCCACTTTGTGCAATGTACCAGTACCACTGGCAGCAAAAAAGCCCCAGAGCATGATGCTACCACCACCATGCTTGACAGCTGGTACAGTGCTCTTAGGTTTGAAAGCCTCACCTTTACTCCTCCAAACATGCCTCTTGTCACTGTGACCAAATATCTCAATCTTTGTCTCGTCTGACCATTTAGCTTGTCCATGTGGGCAGCTGCAAATTTCAGCCCAGCTGATGATTTTGGAGCAGGGGTTTCTTTCATGGTCAGCACCTACTCAGTCCGTGGTGATGTGTATAACTCACTCCAAAACGGGCTAAATCCACTCGCATGTTAAAATGGCCAGCTTTACAGCAGAAATAAGTGTAAGTGTGTAAGTGTGTAAGTGTAGTGTGCATAAACATCCAGATCCATCCGCTGTGGTCACCCCTTGGGAAATAAGGGAGCAGCTGAAATTACCTACCCTAGTAACTTGTAGTTAGCAAACAATGAAATGCAAATATTGTTGAACAACAGGTTAATGATTAACTCATGTTTCTAAATCTTTGTAAACAGTTAATAAAACTGTGTAGGGGATCTGTAAAGATTCTTTGAATTATTAGCCGGTCACAGTCTGGTTAGTAGTTTTTCTATAGATGAAATAGATAAATGATGGGAATTAATATGACAAAGAAATTTGTAATTTTAGTTTTAATTTTAGTCAATATTTGATCAGAAATGCATGTTTACACTCTTGAGACTTCTATTCAGTGCTTTTCAAAAGTGACAGAGTGCATGACAATTTAAAAAAAAAATTCTGGATATAATAAAATTCTAATACAGTTTTTTTTTTTTAGATCAAAAAGACATAAAGTTATAATGGAAGTTATAATGAAAGTCACCTCCTAACCAAAGAAAAAACTGTTTTTGTTGTCATTGTTAAAAACATCCATTTAATGGTGCCTTGTTTAGTTTTTTTCTAAACAGACAAAAGTTAAGTTTACAATCAGTTAGAGACCAAAACACACTGAGTGTATAGTTTAGGGCTAGCAAACATCATGATTGCATTTCCTCCCTATCTAAATGTTTTCCAAAAAGTACAAAATGTGCATTCTTTTAGATTCATTAGTACCATCAAGCAGTCTTTTATTCCTTTGCTTGTTTCAGCACTTTTCCACCCGCTGTAGTCCACAATTACTATAGTTAAAAAAATGCACAGGTTACGACCATGTAATCTGAAGTTTTATTGTGACTTCAGTTCAAAGATTTATAGGATTAGAATTCCATTAGTTGAAAATCTGTGTGGTCATCACCATAAAAAACATGATTAATTTCTGAAAAGTAGACCTTTGAGGTACAAGGTTTGGAGCAGAGGATTATTGCCAGTGTGATGCACTCTAAGACTCGTCATGTTGCAGCTTGCCTCTGTTTCTGTCCTAGTTTAGGCCCTGTAAAATCTGCCAAGAGTTCACCCAGCGGTGCCGGTAGTGATGCCTAGTCTTGGATACCGCAGAGCATACATACGTGCCGCAGCCTGTGCAAAAGCCTGCTTTCAGATGGCTTTTGCAGGCCAAAAAGCCTGCAAGGTAAACATATCTAAACTCTGCTGAGGTTGTGTTTCCAGAAAACAGCCCCACTAGGTCTTGTAATGGATTATAGTCTGCAATAAATCTACTCAATGACATATGACCTATTTATTTCACACCTTAGAGCTATGTTTAAGAAGTTAACTGAGAAAAAAATGCACTTTTTAAAGGCTTTCAAATTTAAAGAGATCAATTTTGGGTGACTGTTGTTTCCACTTACTCAGAGTCAGAGAGGTGCTTCATTTGTTCCTAATTTTCTTTTCCCTCTACCTTTGTGTGCAAAGACACAATTTGCACACTTCTAATTGATTAACTGCTAGCCTAAAAAAATGCATATAGTATATCTGTCTATGAAGATTTCAGCTGGGCTCAGTTAGTGGATGTCTGCGGAATTAAACTTCAGCAAAGATGTAAACAGACAGAAACAAATGTCAGAGAGGAATGTTTGAGTTAATTAAAGTGATTTCCGGTCTTGGAACCTTTCAAAACTTACTTGATTTAAAGTTCAAGGTGGGCTTCTCATGCACAACTTTCAGCAAGGTTGCTTGTTTTCAGTCACTCCTTGGAAGTCTCAATTTTGAACACTGCAATTTCACCATGGACATTGCCCTGACATGCCTTGATGGGGAGTCATTTGGTGGAAATGATCTTAACCACTGCTCGTACCATTGTGATACAAGCGTTATTTGGCCACATGATCACATTCTGTGTTTAACCCCAACCCCACACGCCAGATTTGGCTCCCTCAGACTTTTTAAAAATCAAATTCAACTTGAAGGGTTGCAGTTGGAAAATTGAAGGAGTCTCGAAGAACCCAGAGTGTATTTCAAAAGCACAAGTACACATTTAAATTTGGCACAGGATCTGCCAAATTTAAATCAAGTAGGCTTCTTTTTTGCTTATTTTCAGAGGATTTTTTTTGTTTAAGCCACTTAACACTGACCAATGAATCATTCAAGCATAAAAAAGACATCTTACTCAAGGAGTGATCAGTGTTGTGTCTACACGTAGCAGACAACTTAGCAAAGAAACAATTTTAAATTGTATCTTTAGGCACTTTGTTACTAGAAGCCTGTTGCAAAAACAAATATTTTGTTCCTATTTCTTTAATCAACAAAATATGCCAAAGATAACACAGTTTAACAGACATAAAATAGTATTTTTGCACTAACAGAGTGATTCCCAAAGAGCTATTAGCTGAAAAATTGGCATTTCTGAGCATTGTGTGCAGTGTGTCCTTAAAAAAATTGAGGAAATTGGACAATTTGAGGACAAAAGAAGAAGTGTCAGCCTAAAAAAACAGCAGATGAACAGTATCTGAAAGTCATGTTCTTAAGAAATAGGAAAGATTCCAGCAAAGACCTGACCTTAAAGATGCATCTGGCCCTTCTATTCTTCACTGAAGCCTCGTCAGAAATGGTCTCAGTGGAAGGGTGGCTGTCAAGAAGTCATTCTTAAGGCAGGGACAAGAACTGGACAAAAAGTGAAATCATTGGCAACAGGTCTTATTAAGTGATGAATCTAAATTTGGCATTTTGGTTCAAATCATAAGTATGTATGGAGGAGGTCGAGAGAGAGGTACAACAGTGAGTGTCTACAGCCATCTGTAAAACACGGTGGAGGCTCTGTCATGGTTTTAAGCTGCATTTCAGCCAGTGGTGTTGGAGATCTTGTCAATATTGATGGAATTATGAGTGCAGAAAAGTACCATCAGATTTTGATCCACCATGCAAAACCATCTGGAAAGCATCTGATTGGCAACAGCTTCATTTTTCAGCATGACAATGATCCCAAACACACTGCCAATGCAGTAAAGGCATACCTGGATAGAAAAACACACAGTGGAACACTATCAGTCATGGATTGGCCTCCCCAGAGCCCAGACCTCAACATTATTGAAGCAGTGTGGGATCATCTTGACAGAGAACAGAAGAAAAGGCAGCCAACACCCAAAGAAGAGCTTTGAATGTCCTTCAAGAAGCCCGGAGAACAATTCCTGAAGACTACTTAAAGAAATGACAAGAAAGCTGCCTAAGAGAGTTCAGGCTGTGTTGAAGAATAAAGGTGGTCATACCAAATATTGACTTTCAAGCTCATCAGAATTGTACAAACTCTGTTTTTGCCTTATACAGTATACTGTATTTCCATGTATGTTTGCATGTATGTTTCAATAAATTGCTGCACCTATTTCCCATTTTCATAGCAAAATATAAAGAAATGAAGAATGGCACAAGAATTTTGTACATTACTTGTAGTATGTATATGATGGCGCAAGAATGCTAGGGTGCTTGGAGCTTTCGTTTCTGAACCTTTCCATTGTCCATGACCTGCCCAAGCCTGCCATTTGCTCAGTTGACCAAAATCTGGACAATAAGACATGACACTTCTGGCCTACGTGCCACCTGGGAATTCAACATGGATCAGATATAGAAAGGAAGCCTCTCAGGCTATTGTGTAGGGATTAATTCAAGCAGTAGACTGGACAGTAGGCCTGCTGCTCTGTTGATACTGCTGATCCCCTGCCCACTGCTATGGAGTGGCTTGTAGTGCAGAGGCCTAGTGCCCCCTAAAAGTGGGGTCCTGACCCTTTGTGTTTATGTGTGTGTATGTGCATTCAAGAGGGAGAGCACTGCTATACATTGTGCATTCATGTGTGTGTCTGTGTGTGCCCAGACTTTGAGTGAACATCTCAGGTTTCCTCAGAAGAGAGAGAGTGATGGTTTTGCACTGGGATACTGTGGGGGATTATGTAAGACGGCAAAACAAAAAGCACCCAAGCTGCTGAGTGTGTTGTGTGTTTATCCGTGCACACACACACATGTGCTTGCACACACCTGATTTCAGTTGACTTTTGCCCCTTTTAGCAAAGAAATGCTGTCTTCAAAGAAAGTCCAGAGAGAGCACAGTGGAGCGTCATAGGGGGAACTGAAGTCCAACAACACTAGATCTATCTGATGGCAAAAGGCGCCAGCACCTTGTTATTGCTTCGTTTGGAATTTCCTTTCTCCCGTTCTTTCTTAGGCCTTTTGTAATCGTATTCTACAACCGGATGTCAAATTTACCTCTTGCAGGGTGCAGGGAATGCCTCCTCCATCCACCATCACCACTAACATACACACTCGCTTTCATTCAAATGCTTTTCCACAAGTCTGCACGGTAAAGCTTGGTCTGCATAACTGTGAACTATCCACTTGATTGGCCAACTATTTGACCTTCTTTACTGTCTCTGCTTATTTCCCTTCTTTCGTTCAGGTGTCAAGTGAAGCCCTGCATAAGCGAAATGTGTGATTTCCACCAAAGGTTCAGCAAAAAGACACAGTGTTCTGGCTCATATATTCACCTTGTGAAATATTACTTGTAGCAGAAAGAATGCGCATCATGTAACATCTTTTCATCTAAAATCTGCTGGTTTGGAAAGACGCTCCTCTTCCACTCCCTGCCAACCCTCAACTCCAAAGTATGCTCTGTTGTCAGAGACAACAAGTTGGGCTGGACCTGATGGCCTCTCTCTTTGTTTGCTCCATCTGTCTGGAGAGCTTTTTTGTCTCTTTTAGGTTAATGTTTAACAAGACTCCCAGCAGAGGAGAGATGGTCAAAGTAAATGAAAGCTGCCTGGAGGAATTACTAGATTGCCACAGGGACTTGGAGAGGCAGTTGTCCATAAATTTAAATTGAAGGTTCCTGTTTCAATGCAAGTGGCATTCAGGACATTGTGAGCTCCTCAGTTATTGTGTACTTCTGTTTTAAGAGGACTGAAATCTACCAGTGATGAAATTCTTAGCCATTCTAGGCTCTATTGATGTTGGTGTATCTGCCATTAAAAGGCTGTTCAAGACTATTTGTCAAACAGATATTGAATTGATCATCCAGTACAGACACAGAGGATGAGTCCTATTGAATTTGATGATTTTCCTTTTTTTCTTTTTTCATCTGATGTGCCCACACAGCCTCTCTCACCTTTATTTGTGTTCATTTGAGCACAAAGTGTTTGAACATTGGTGATTCAGTGGAAGAATTCTCACCTGTCACGTAGGAGGCCCGGGTTTGATTTCCAGCCAATGCACAGAGCTCTTCTGGATTGTAACTTGCCTACTGGGTCCCTTTCTTAAGATGGCCTTGAACCAAAACAGCAGAAACTTTTAAGTATGTCTTCATTCAAATGATTGGTACTTGGTCACTGTGAAACGCCTCAAGATTTCTGTAAATAACACGATAGAGTATTACTTGGCTGTGCAGTATTTTAGTTTAGAGGTGTTTTAACAAGGTGTACGTTCTCAGTCATCCAGGTCATGGTAGTCTCGGAGTGGCTGTGAGGTAGAGGTAGAGTGGCTCACGAGGTAGAGCAGGTCGTCTACCAATTGGAAGGTTGGTGATTTGCTTCTCAGCTCATCCAGCCTGCACTTCAAAGTATCCTTGGGCAAGATGGCCCTGATGCAGACATGTGAGTGTGTACCTGAATGTTAGACAAGGTGCTTAGGTATAGCTAAAAAGCACTTGTATAAAAGTGTTTGTGCGATTGGATGAGGCTTGTAGTAAAAAAGTGCTTTGAGTTCTCAGTTACAGTAGAAAAGCACTATATAAGTACCAGTCCATTTACATTTTAAATGGGATCTGAACTATTTTTAACTTACCATTTATCAATTAGGGTTAATGATCTATAACCATTACTTTACTCATTCAGTACTTTTAGGTGCTATTCCATTTAATCTGCTATATTTAAGGACCCATTTTCTCATTTACTTACATACTTTAAATGTTCATTAATAAGCACTGTTAGCTAACAATGTAACTACTAGCCATATACGCTATATTGCCAAAAGTATTCACTCACCCATCCAAATCATTGAATTCAGGTGTTCCAATCACGTCCATGGCCACAGGTGTATAACATCAAGCACCTAGGCATGCAGACTGCTTCTACAAACATTTGTGAAAGAATGGGTCGCTCTCAGGAGCTCAGTGAATTCCAGCGTGGTACCGTGATAGGATGCCACCTGTTCAGTCGTGAAATTTCCTCACTACTAAATATTCCACAGTCAACTGTTAGTGGTATTATAACAAAGTGAAAGTGATTGGGAACGACAGCAACTCAGCCATGAAGTGGTAGGCCACGTAAAAACATGTGCTGAGGTGCATAGTGCACAGAGGTCGCCAACTTTCTGCAGAGTCAATAGCTACAGACCTCCAAACTTCATGGGGCCTCCAGATTAGCTCAAGAACAGTGTGTAGAGAGCTTCATGGAATGGGCTTCCATGGTGGAGCAGCTGCATCCAAGCTTTACATCACCAAGCACAATGCAAAGCATCGGATGCAGCGGTGTAAAGCACGCTGCCACTGGACTCTAGAGCAGTGGAGATGTGTTCTCTGGAGTGATGAATCACACTTCTCAATCTGGCAATCTGATGGATGAGTCTGGGTTTGGCGGTTGCCAGGAGAACGGTACTTGTCTGACTGCATTGTGCCAAGTGTAAAGTTTAGTGGAGGGGGGATTATGGTGTGG
>VUQS01071398.1:0-12220 GCA_015108495.1 Heterochromis multidens
CTGAGATATTTTAGCCTGCTTCACTTTGTCAGACAGGTTCTGTTTAAGTGATTTCTTGATTCAGCAGGTCTGGCAGTAATCAGGCCTGGGTGTGGCTGTGAAACTGAACTCAGCTTTACAAAAAATTGTTTAACAAGGGGGGCAATTACTTTTTCACAAAGACCAGGTAGTGTGTGGTGTGGATAACTTTTTTCCCTTAATAAATGAAACCATCATTTAAAAGCTGCATTTTGTATTTACTCATGTTATCTTTGTCTGATATGAAAATTTGTTTGATGATCTGAAACATGTAAGTGTGACAAATATGCAAAAAACTAAGAAATCAGAAAGGGAGCAAACACTTTTTCACAGCACTATAAATAGATGCCCTGTCTCCAGGTGTTAGTATTTTTTGAATGACTGCCTGCAGAGTCACTGTCTGTGGTTAAGGATTCAAAAACAAACTGCAGTCGACCTTCTACCACTACAGGCAGAAATAAAGAGACCTTCAGTTTTGAGCTTAGGACAGAACTTTTTTTTTTTTTTTTTTAATTTTATCACTTCAGCTGGTCATTTATTTACTATCAAGCCAGAAAAAAAAATTGTATTGGTGAGTGTGCCTCTGAGATGTTTTGCATTGTGATGATTTTATTACATTACTATTTCACTCTCTGACTATTTAAGATTATGAGCACATTATTTGGCATCCTGGTGGTTTAACATGTGCAACATGTGTGCATGTTCACCATATGATTATATGACTTCAGCTGAACTGAAAATGCCTAAAAGCAGCTATGGAGTGCAGCAGGTTTACATTGTAGAAGTCAAGTTGTGTGGTTGTTTAAGGATTATTATTGGTTATACTGTCTAAGTTATGTGATGTATGTAATTGTTCAAAAATGCTGGTGTCGCCATGGAGACTGCATCAGGGTTCCATGTCCTAATTTATGCAAATGAGCTTTTTGTTGCCATGATTCCAGGTGAGGAAGTCACTGCAGTGAAAGGAGCTTCTGAAACAGACGTCACTTTTGATCCGTGACTTTGAGAGCCAGCTTATAGAAACCTAGCCGTGTTCACTCAGTACTGTGTTGTCTCCTCTCACAGGATTCATTCAAAGCAACAAAACATGTGGTGAGTCGTGTCTTTAGACTGCTTTCATGGAATCTTTAAGAAAACCTACTCAGAATTTAGTCAAATGGCTACAATTTTAAAAGTAACTATTTCCATTGCTTTACATGAATGTTTTGTCACACTGTTAGGCTGCATTGTGCACTAAAAGACAACCAGCCAAGTTCAGATGTCAGATTCAGTCTGCCTGTCCTGTCCAACAATAAGAGCCTGGTGAGCAGCAGCAGACCAAAATCTCAGGGGATCAACCTGCTGAAGCTTGAAGATGAAATAGTCTGTAACCTGGGTGAAGATATTTCTTGGGTAATCATCCTGCTGGTCCCAACACTATACTTCAATGTTGTTTAAGTATTTTGACTTTCAGTCATGAAGTGAGCAATAGGATTAGCTGATTTTATATTTTGTGTGGTTTGTAGGTGTTTTAACTTTTTTCTTTTTGCTTTTTATTGCAGATCCCTTCTGCCACTCGCAGCTCCATGAGGTATCTCAGCTCTCGGCATAGGGAAGTCAGTCAGTGGCAGGCCCACTTTTCTGAGATTATGAGCCAGTTGGAAAGAGAAATCACTGCTCTGGAGCAGGTACATATACATGCGCTCAATCTAAAAATGTAAAGATTTCTTACTGAGGAAAAAAACAAGGAAGGAAACTTGCCTCTTTTATTCACACGGTCTTCAACTTTTTGCTCTCCTGTGTTCAGCTGAAAGACATCGTTGACAGCTTTCTCCAGGAGAAACAGTTGTACAGTCAGCTGATGAGCGACTGTATTGCAGTCATTAACAGCCTGAGCTCACCGGTCCTGAGGCAGGACCCCGTCTTCACCGAGCTGAGGAAAGAAGAGAAGCTGACGAACGACGGCAGAGATGTTCTGCAGGAGCAGATCTGCATCCTGCTCAGCAAAATAAGGTCTGACACACACAATTAAAATCATGTATCAATTGTTCTGGTTGTTTTTTTATGTCAACATAATGGATTTACTTCATTTACTTTAATTAAAGCACTTTAAAACAGAGGAGTGTGAAAATAAATAACCTCCATAAAATCAAATTTACACCCTAACACAACATAAAATCTGCCTCTGCTCTGTCTCACCTTGTTTCCTAACCTCCCTCCAGCTCTCTGAAGAAGATCCGGAGTCAGCTGGAGGCAGATTTGCACGAGAAGGGTGAAGCCACCAAGCTTACCATGAAATGCATCACCCTTGAACTCAACACGCCAAGCTCCTGCCTGCCTGCTGGTCAGTACAAGCCTCACCATGTGAACTATAACACGTGGCTGTCTCGCTGCAAAGACCTGAAGATGACGGCCAACAGCCTGATGAAGGACTCTTCTTCCTTCAGGGGAAACCTGAGGTTGACTCTGGCCAATGTAAGAAAACCACACCTCAAATCTAAGACTTTCCTCAGGGGAAGATTACATTAAATCCAGTCTAATCAATTGTTTGCCAGTTTCTCTACGATGGCAGTTTTAATGTGTGTGACCATTACAGATAAAAAATGCCCACGAGCATCTGCGCCGCAGCACAGATGACTCTCTGAGGAAGAAAATCCATGAACTGACCAGAAACCAGGACATGCTGCTCTTGGAGAGGAAACAGGTCAGTCCACTGGATTTTAGCCACCATCCAAAGAATGATGTAATTTGACCTTCTTTTTTTTTTTTTTACTCATCGTTCTGTGACTTCCTTTAACCTTCAGATCAATGATGAGATTTCTGATCAGACAAAAGAAATACAGAAACTGGCATGTCAGATCAGGGGCTGTGACACCAAGCTGCATCATGCCTCCCACCGCCTGGACATCCTCAACCAGAGACCTGGATATGAGCTCTGCCGGGACCTTGTAAGTGGATCAAACACGAATGCAGACAGAAAGCCAGAAAGCCTTAAACATCCTTTGAAACATGGTGGCTTTAACCCTCTTTTTTCTGCTCCTCCTTCAGGCACACATCAGCCTCACATTAGAAAATTACGACCTGGTAAAAATAGGAGCTGGGCTTCGCTCAGCATTGAAGCTCTCTCAGTGAGTCTGTCCATTCACAGAAGTTACAATTTTACATCTCAGGTGAGACCATTTTCTTTATAATACCCTGAGCATGCTCATTTCTGTGTTGCCATCCTTTATAGTCAAGACCTGGACCTCAAACACAAGCGCCTGATGATTGTTGAGGACAAACTGGTCAAAAATGCTCACATCCTGAAGGTGGAGCAGAAGTGTCAGAGCCTACGTCAGACTTTCCTGCCTGCCCACGACACCGCCGTGGTCCTCACCAACAAGTCCAGACTTCACAAGACCAAGGGCAGCTCCAGCTGTTGTGAATAGCTGTGTAGAGTACACTGCCACCTGTGGTCTTTAACATGTGGTGTTTCATCTATAAAAACACGTGTGAGCAAACTGGCGTTGACTTGTTTGGAATCGGTTTTCTCTTCCTTTTTATTTTCGGGTGGAGATGAAATGTTTTTGGAGGAAATGCTCTTTTTCAGAAGAATTAAAAATGTGTTAAATATGAATACATTCACGATAAATAGATCACCACCTATCTCATTCAGACACAACACAGAAGAAGATGGAGGGAGATTTTTTCTTTTAAAGTTTATTTCTAAAAAGGTGTTACATGCTTTTATTTAAAAATCAAACCTATTATTTACAATGATACATCTTAATAAATATGTTCTCCCTAACGGTGTTTGGGGGTTGAAACATATTTAGTGAACAACAAAAGGAGGCAGTGTGTCCACCTCACTTTTTGCTCACTTTATGAACCTTTTACTTAAAAGGAAATATGGATTAGACATAAGAAGAGACAGGGACAGAAAAATCAAAATCAAAACTACCTTCTTTCACCTTAGTTTCAATATGATTCATATGAACTGTGATCTAATCATCTTTAAACCCAAATAATTATTTTAATTATATGCTACTACAGTAAAAATCTGTTAGTAGAAAACAACTGGTAAACCATATGTGAAAGTTGGAAATACAATTAAAAAAATCTATTATTATGCAGATCTTTTCAAATATACCTGTATCATGTTCTTTATTGGTGTGCTGCAAATCCTGGGTATAAAATAGACTTTTCGATGTTACAGTACAAAGTCCTGCAAACTGTTCTGTCCAACATCCACTGTTAATGCATTTATCACACAAGTTTGGGTTAAAAAAAAAAAAAAAGTGGAATAAGAATTTCACAGAACAGTGCGAGCCAAGCTGGCAAGGCTGAGATGTACCCGAAACAGTGAAGTATACATGGCAGCAGAGTCTGAATTATACACAACTTCATTAAAGAGCAAAGAAACAACAATTGTACAGCAAGATAAGAAGAACGGGGGGAGGGGGGACATAAATCCATAGAAAGCAGCATTCTTCTTCTTCTTTTAATTTAACAGGTTTTAGAGTCAGAATTCCAGATTTATCTGTGATAGAGAGGCGCTTTAAGAGGAGTGGAGGAAGCGGTTGAAGGCGTTGTAGGCCGACTCCAGATCAAAGAGCATCTGGCGCACCTGGTTATCATCCAGCTCATCTGAGGCCGACATGCTGCTCAGGGTGGTCAACCTGTTGGAAAAATGACAATTAGGAAAATATATCTTCATACTGTTAAGTCTAAATACATCAAAGATCAGTCACTTTATAGCTATCGCTTAACTAGTCACATGACTAATGGTGCGTTCACACCAAATGCAAAGCAAAGTTTCACCTTGCATTGCTTGTGTGAATACGGTCACATAGGAAACCCGCAAATATTCTCCCCAACACACAACATCCCAACAATGGCAACAGGAGGAGGAGGAGTGTCACCAATAGCTGGAATCAAGTTACAGTCACATGTTTTCATAATTTACCAAGAAGTCCTACGATTTCACTCACTTTTCTCCAACCTCTCTCCTTTTTCCTCGTCTCTTTGTTAAAGTTAAACTGCACAGCTCCAACTCCCTTCAGACATCCTCAGAGAGTCTCAGCTGATGGGATTTTATGAAACAGTGTGCAGCAAATTTTTCACCAAAGTTTAAATATCTTACATCACCTCTATATTCACGTTGCCCTGCAGGAATGTGTGTAAATTTGTGTAACTGCACAGACTTTGCATGCCGCGTGAAAACTTTCCTTTGTGTTTGGGGTGAACACGACATAACAGGTCACAGTAAGGAAAGGGTGAAATTTCACTCTCTTTCATCATGATGTACAAAGGAAAGTTACTATAATCACAAAATGTACTAAAGGTGTCCAGAAATCTAAGCAGCCATGCTACTGTATGGGCTCATCAATGCTAGTCGTAGCAACTGAACACTGTGCTACCACGCACTGAAGACAACCATAACCTGACAAAAACTCAAATTTGGTTTTGCTGTTAAACATAATGAAAGAAGCTGTGCTCTAAGCCGGGAAGTTACAGTTATGACAATGCTCAGCTGCAACACGCGTGAACAGAGGATAATATCGTAGTTACATAGAAACTACAGAGTAACTACACAGTAACTATACGTCTACAGTTGTTATAACCCCACTACTGTACTTTAAGCTTCTGAGCCATGAATTATGTTTCTGCATGATATACACTGACTGGCCACTTTGTTAGGTACACCTGTTCAACTCGTTAACGCAAAAATCCAATCAGCCAATCACATGGCAGCAACTCAATGCATTTAGAGATGTAAACATGGTCAAGACGAACTGCTGAAGTTCAAACTGAGCATCAGAATGAGGAAGAAAGGTGATTTAAGTGACTTTGAACGTGTTGATCTACTGTGAAGCAGATGGGCTACAGCAGCATTAGACCACACAGGGTGCCACTCATGTAGCTATAAACAGGAAACTGAGGCTACAATTCACTCAAAACTGGACAATAGAAGATTGAAATTAGTTGCCTGGTCCAATGAGTCTCGATTTCTACTCCAACATTCAGATGGTAGGGTCAGGATTTGATGTAAAGAACATGAAAGCATGGACCCATCCTGCCTTGTATCAACGCTTCAGGCTGCTGGTGGTGTAACAGTGTGGAGGATATTTTCTTGGCACACTATGGGCCCCTTAGTACTAACTGAGTATCATTTAAACACCACAGCCTAAATGAGTACTGTTGCATGTCCATCCATTTATGACCACAGTGTACCCATCCTCTGATGGCTGTTTCCAGCAGGATAACACACCATGTCACAAAGCTCAAATCATCTCAAGCGGGGTTCTTGAACAGGACAATAAGTTCTCTGTACTCAAATGGCCTCCACAGTCACCAGATCTCAGTCCAACAGAGCACCTTTGAGATGTGGTAGAACAGGAGATTCACATCATGGATGTGCAGACAACTAATCTGCAACAACTGTGTGATGCTGTGATGTCAATGTGGAGCAAAATCTCTGAGGAATGTTTCCAGCATCTTGTTGAATCTGTGCCACGAAGAATCAAAGCAGTGCTAAAGACAAAAGGAGGTCCAACCCAGTGCTAGCAAAGTGTACCTAATAAGGTGTCCAGTGAGTGCAGATGATAAGCTATTATGTGACCCATTAATCAGAAAAATCAGTTAACAAAAAAAGTCCCTTAGAAATTAGAACAGATTGCCGTGATCTCTGATCACTACTTTTACAGATGTCAAAACATGAAAAACAGCTTAATACACTCAGAGTTATATACATTAAAATGAGTTTTAGCACTGACATGTACTGTAGGTCTTTCAATGAATATTCTAAACAATACAATATAATTGAAAAAAAGTCTGACATTTAATTGTGAAAACATTCAGTTGTGGGAAAAAGCAGCACTACCAGCAGCCGTCTGTCTTCTGACTTGAGTAGAATGCAAAGCTGTGTTTCTACCAGAAAACTTGTTCGATCCAGTCCTACTGGCGGGATAACTGAGCACTACCCACCCATCATGTTTTGCCTGAAGGTGCGCAGTGCATAGAGATCAACAACACAAAGAGCACAAACTGGTTGGCCTAGTGTTACTAACCAGAGATTGACTTTGTCCTTAGCTTCTGAGTCTGGAGGCATGTTGCTCATTCTGTTCATAGTCTCCATCAGCTCCCTCAGGTCTGGTTGGATCTGAACCAATAAAAAAAAGAAATTAGTATGTTGGAAGTCCAGTTATTGTTTATTGATAACATTTTATATATATTTATAAATTTACCTCATCCATGGCCCTGATCTCCAGTCTCAGCTTGTCCATCACAGTGATGAAGAGCTAAAAGTTGGAGAAGGATGAGACAAAATATTTTCCTAGTGTAAGAATCAGCAATGAGAAATATGTTTCAGGACACACAGTCCTAGTCTCACTGACTTTATTAGTTTGTCTGTTTTATGAGCTGGCCCTGCAGTGGGCATTTTTATGGACTGACCAAATGCTGAGCCAAATTGAGTGAAACCACTTTGGCCACTCAACTCAAACTGAGTACACTAAAAAAAAAAATAAAATAAATGACTGGAGCAATTTAAATTCTGGCCGGCAGCCTAAACAAGTTTTTCTTTTACACTGACTGAACAGAATATTTAATACAGTCGTGGGGACATACTGAAACTATATCTGCAATGCAGCGGTTCAGGTTGCCCTTGTCATCCTTGATGGTGATTGGTCGATCCTCTTTAATCCGTTCCATCGCCAGCGGGCAGTCGAGCTAGGAAAACAAATAACAAAAACATGAGATTACAAAAACAAAATCTACCAAATATGACTGCTTAAATCACATTTTCATAAAATAATCTGCGGTCCAGATGAGCACTCACTCTGTATTTCCTGCAGAAGTCATCGATGGAGCCCACATCAGAGCCTTGCACCTGTTTGAAAGCAGCCTTATACTGAACCAAGAGTCTGGAGCAGGAGGCGGTGTACCTGAAACCAACATATCCTCCACATTAATAAAAACAAACTGCTAAAGTTACAGGTGGCATATTTTAAATATGACCTGAATTATTACTCACTCATTAGGTGTTACACAGTCTTTGATGTAAGCCTTCTCCAGGGCTTGCAGTGTTTTGACAACAGCAAACAACTCCGCCATGTTGTCATACCTTCAGAAACAGGATCGTTACAACACGTGTAACATTTTAAATCCCCAGTTTATAAAGTGATAATGATCACTGGTAACATATTAAGCACTCACTTTTCTCGTTCCCTTGCATTTTTGTATAATTTCACCTCCTGAAATGACAGAATTCACGATTGTCATCCTTAACACTTAGGATATCACATATTCTTGACAGCATTCCCAGCTTTAGTTCAGGTTTACTGAACCATGAGCATTAAATGTTAAAAACAAAACAAAAATCAGAACAAATGCAGTTTACTTGTGGAAAGTTTAGCAGATTAATTGGAATGATTAATTTAAGATAATTGCTATGTTTGTCTGACTAGTTTATATTTCTTTAAGATATCTGAAAAATCCCATTCAACTGTTGGATTTACCTCGTACAGCTCAGGTTTATTTGCCGGAGCTGTGCAAAAGAAAACAATGTCATGAAATATTACTGCAGTTTTCTGTTGAAAAGATGACTCTTACATAAACGCAGTAATTAAATTGTAAACACAGGATTTATCTGAACGTCTTACCGCCTCCTACTCCTCCAGTGACCGGTATCCCATGAAACATGACGCTGATGTATTAGAACGTGATCTGAAAAAGATTTATTTTACACCGCTTTTTATAATTGTGACCAAATATATTCAGGCAGATCTAACAGTAGCAAATTATTGGTATCAGATGCATTTCTAATGCAAACACTGCTGCTGTAATAATAATTAAGAGAAGTGTAGCGGCAGAAACAGTCCAAAGAATTACAGATTGATTAAAACTAATTGTCTGGATTATCACTTTTAATATTTAATTCAAATACGATCAGTTAGACAGCAACACTGTTACAACTTCTTGGGATTCCTTGTTTTTTTTGGCAATCCACCTGTAACACAAGAGTGGCTCCATCAAGAAGGGCATCTGGTGAAAAAGTTATGCTAAATCAAAAACATGCAGAGCTACCTGCTGTGGTGCCCCCTTGTGAATAAGGGAGCAGCCAAAATTACCTCACCTTTTTTTATTTTAATACCAGTGACATAGAGAAATTAAAACTTTATATAGACTAAGACTATAGACTAAGGTGCAGTGGTTGAGCAGGTGACCATATGCCGCAAGGCCACATGTAGTGGCCCGGATTTGATTCCAACCTGAGGCCCTTTGCTGCATATCTACCCAGCTCTCCTTCTTCCTGCTTTCCTGTCTCCACTTCATTAATAACTATCGAATTTTTTTTTTTATAAAAGCCCAAAACATAATAATAAAAAAAAAGATTCACCACCTCAATAATGCCTATTTTTACATAGAATGCGTATACTTCCCAACCATAGACAAAAACTGGTACCCTAACTCATGGTGTTTGGTCACACCATAAGCTGCTAAGGTACTGGTCTAATGAATGATCAGAAATGGAAAATATGTTACCCAAAGTGGATTCAAAGTCTATTATTTTAGTTCTCCCAGCTGGATGTATCCCAATAAGAAATACGAGATTACTGTACTGCATACTGCGAAGGAAGAACATCTTACTAAAGTGGATTAGTAAAAAAAGAACCATTACATGCATATCATATTCAAAGAACCCTACTTGTAGTACTTGAAACCTGATTTTATTTACTTATTATTTTTTGAAAGGTCCTGATAACGGAGGGCTGATTGTTACTGCTGTATTTTTATTTATTTTTTTGTGTGTTGTATGTGAGAAACTAGGCCGATGAGTTGTGTTTGTGGGGTTTTTAGATTTCAGAATGGATCTCCTTACTGTAGCCCTTTAATTTGTCATCTGTCTCTCTGTACCCTGCTCAAACAATCCTGTATGTTTATCATTTTCAGCCGAGCACAAAGTAAAACTCTTAAACTTAAGTTTTATTGTATTTACAGACGTCCTAACAAACACTGTGGAAAAGTCGCTCCACATGAACAGGTAGAGTTTTTTTTTTTTCGCCGTTCAGAAAAACAAACGTCCGACTATCATCACAGGCTGGGTTCAGAATACAGCTGCCGATCCACTGCGTGCCTCTGCTGATGAAAGCTGATCATCAGCCATCTATTTCTTGTTTAGTCCAACTATAACTGCTTAGCTGCGGAGGCTAGCTCGACAGCACTTCCTCTGGTTTCTGAGCTCGGTGCCGCTCAGGCAGCTGTTTTTAAACATCAGCGTTTATATTACTGATCATTACTGAGAGAACAGCTGGCAAGTCCCCACCATTTCCACAGTTTCAATAACAGAGTTTAATAAACGAGATTAAAAAAAAAAAACATTTTACTCACCCTGTCGGAAAAACTGCGATGACGTCAATGTAAACACACCCTCTACGCATGGACCGGCAGACGTCAAAATATGAGGTGTCCAGCGCGCCTAACTAAAAAGCAAGACTATTGTTACGGAAATTATTATTATTTGAACATAAGTATTTGTGGGGCCCTTTATATAGCATACTTTTAAATTAGCTTTCACATTAAATACCGCATTTCAGCTACGACCACATTTAAGCATTTCCACACAGTCAAACATCAGGGGCAGCCCGTCCTGAAGGCGGCAGTTTGAACCGAGTGCTGACGTCACAATAGAAAGCCTCGGTGGACGTAATTTAAGTTATATACGATTAAAAAACGCAAAGGAAATCTAAAAACAGTCCTCTGCAGCTTTATGAGGTCAGTTCAAAAGCGATAAGATAATCTGTGTCGTAAGGTGACCGTAAATAATGCGGTTTTTTTTTTTTAAAAAGCTGTAGCTAATTCAGAGAACCGTCAGCGTTACGGAGTAAATAAAAAAATAAGTAAAGACTTCCTTTCAAACATGTTCACTAACGAGAGGCGTGCAGATAGTCTTCAAAAGCATAATGACTCCTTATTTAAAACTAATGACGAGTCTGCCCTGTTTTGTTTTTATTTAACACAGAACAGATGTTTTCTTCCCTCGCCACCATGAAGACCTCTGCAGCAGAGGACTGTGATGTTTGGCTGGACACCGTGGAGCTCAGAGGAAAAGCTAAACAGGTGGGTGTGGAAACGAGCTCTAAATGCTGACTGAATGGTTTCTTCAGCAGCCCTGAACAGAGCAGTTATTTAATACACTGAAGTGCTGATCAGTGGCCTCTTACTTTCCTTTAAACTCTGCTCGCTTTACCTTTCAGAAGCGCTGTGCTCGCCCCATTTCTAAGTTGCTGAATCCCTTGTCTGAAGGTGCGGGATACAGTTTGGCTGTGGCGCTCAACTTCACTCAGACCAAAACAGAAATGCCAAAAACCAAACAGAGCTCCATATCAGCCTTTTTCGCAGCTCATCGAAGAGGTAAGCACCGAGAAGTTTGCTGAGAGAAATGGTGTCATATTGAGTAAAATCCTTGTGAATCTAGTAAAACTATAGGCTGTTGACTTGCTTTAGTGTACACTCACTGGACACTTTATTAGGTACACCTTTCTAGTACCGGGTTAGACCCCCGTGTACCTTCAGAACTGCGCTATTTCTTCATGGCATGGATTCAACAAGGTGCTGCAAACATTCCTCAGAGATTTTGGTCCATGTTGACATGATGGCATCACATGATGTCAATATTCAGTTCCACCACAACCCAAAGGTGCTCTGTTGGATTGAGAGCTGGAGACTGTGGAGGCCATTTGAGTACAGTGGACTCATTGTTATGTTCAGGAAACCAGTTTGAGATGATTTGAGCTTTGTGATATGGTGCATTATCCTGCTGGAAGCAGCCATCAGAAGATGGGTACACTGTGATCATAAAGGGGTGGACATGGTCAGCAACAATACTCAGGTAGGCTGTAGCGTTTAAATGATGCTCAGTTGGTACTAAGGAGCCCAAAGCATGTCAAGATAATATCCCCCACACCATTACACCACCACCACCTTAAACCATCACCACCAGCCCGCTCACTTTATGTCTTCTCTTTTTCAGACCATTCTCTATAAACCCTAGAGATGGTTGTGCAGGAAAATCCCAGTCGATCATCAGATTCTGAAACAGTCAGACCGGCCCATCTGGCACCATCAACCATGCCACATTCAAAGGCACTTAAATCACCTTTCTTCCCCATTCTGATGCTTGGTTTAAACTTCAACAGGTTGTATTTAGGTATCTACATACCTAAATGCATTGAGTTGCTGC
>VUQS01071399.1:0-15908 GCA_015108495.1 Heterochromis multidens
AAAGGAGTGTCTTCAGGACCACTCTGAATGTCCTGGAGTGGTCCAGCCAGAGCCCAGACTTGAACCCAATTTAACATCTCTGGAGAGATCTGAAAATGGCTGTGCACCGACGCTCCCCATCCAACCTGATGAAGCTTGAGATGTTCTGCAAAGAAGAACGAGAGAAACTGCCCAAAAATAGGTGTGCCAAGCTTGTAGCATCATACTCAAAAAGACTTGAGGCTGTAATTGCTGCCAAAGGTACTTTAACAAAGTATTGAGCAAAGGCTGTGAATACTTATGTACATGTTATATTTTTGCAAGAATTTCAAGCAAACTTTTTTCACTTTGTCATTGTGGGGTATTTTGTGTAGAATTTTGTGGTGAAAAATGAATTTAATCCATTTTGGAATAAGGCTGCAACATGACAAAATGTGGAACAAGTGAAGCGCTGTGAATACTTTCCAGATGCACTGTATGTGTTTAATTCTTTTTTGCTCTCTATACATTTAAGTGTGTGGCCATTATTTCAGCCAATTAAATCACTTTTAAGAAAGAACACATCACATTTTTCGGGTTTTTTCAATCTGTCTGTCTTTAAAATGCTGTATTTCTGATGGTAATGTCCTCTCAAATCCCTGCAGGTGAGTGGAGCGACGCCCTGTATCCTCTCCTCACCACGCTGACAGATTGTGTGTCTCTGATGAGCGACAAAGCCAAGAAAGCCATGGTGTTTCTGCTGATGCAGGACAGCGCCCCCACCATTGCCATGAGCCTCACCCTGCAGTACCGCCGTGATGTCGTCTTCTGCCAGACGGTCTGCCACTAACCACTATAACTGTTACACGTACAGTATATGAAACTTGTGCACATGTAGATTTGGACACTTATCATTACTCAAAGATTGTAATGATGTGACTTGTGCCGTTTACAGCTCACCGCTCTGATCTGCGGTTTCATTTTAAAGCTGAGGAACTGCCTCTGTGACTCAGGCTTCCTCAGGCAGCTGCACACCATCGGCCTGCTGGTGCAGTATGAGGGCCTGCTCAGCACTTATGGTAACTTTGTTTGTGGATGTGTGTATATATAGAAATATGTAATTTCTCACTGCGGAATAGATTAAAGGAAATTGCCATCTTCTTCCCAGTTTCCTTTAATCTATTCCGTGGTGTGAGGAGTTTTTTTGTCAGAAAGTCTTTATAAATCTTAGAGATGGCGCCCTTAATTGAATCATTTTGGTAAGCACCAAGGAATATTTTCAGTATTGGGTCATCAAGGTCTGTTCTGTTTCTCAAGTAGGATGTTTATTTTCTCTTCATATTTTCAACTGAGCCTTTCTAGGTTTTTACTATCCAGTAGTGCATGCACTGGGTGATGCATCACTGATGATGGAAAGTTCTATGTCTTTCCATCTAGCATGAAAAGTAGGAGTGCACATGTTAATTATTGGGTTAATCTGCTTCGTAATAATAATTAAAATAGCTTTTTAAAAGTTAACAGTTGACTTGTGATCTGTTTAGAGGTACAAAAATCCAAAAGCTGCTGGAAATCAATATAAAACTGGTTACAAAACCTTCCTTAGGTCAGTTAGCAAAATCAGTTTTGCAATTTTTAATGTCTTTCACATTCAATCAGAAATGGCACCAAGTTCATGACATTTCTGCTGGAGTTAATGATTTCACTGTTCTTGTCATTCCTTTGCCACAAAACTAAAGGTGAGGAGCTGGCCATGTTGGAGGACATGAGTGTCGGAGTGATGGACCTGAGAAATGTCACCTTTAAAGTTACCCAGGCAACTTCGGGTTTCAGCCCCGACATGCTGCCGGTGATCACGGGAAACAGGAACGGCTTTAACGTCAGGGTCCCAATGCCCGGGGCGATGTTTGACACGCTGCCACGAGAGATTCAGAATGGGATGCTGCTGCGAGTGCAGCCTGTCCTGTTCAACGTTGGCATCAACGAACAGCAAACTCTGGCTGAGAAGTGAGTCGCTGAGACTAGAGGACAGGAAAGGTTAAGAGCGTCAAGGTAGAAAGGGATTCCCGTGCCAAGCTGGATAGGTCAGTTTGGAAAAAGCTAGTGAAGCCATCATCTTTTATACATGAGACAAGAACAAACAGTACATTTGGTTTTAAAGCATATTTTTAACAGTGTTGTGTACACCCACAAACCTGCACATAGTAGGCTGACGGTAATAAGCACCAAATTTGACTTGGTAAATAACAAAATTGTTATTACATGTTAATAGATATGTTTTGGCACGAGGTTTCACTCTAGCTAAAGAGTGATGTTGCTGTTCATATTTGTGTGGTCACTGCATAAATTTGCTCTTATGCAAGAAAATACTTTTTAAGAAATACTTTGTAAAAAAGAGCTTTTAAGTCACTAATATTTAAAGGCTGGGTTGATAAATATGTGCGCTCGTTTTCCTTTGTTCGTTCGTTTACCTCAATTTAATACAGAAAACTCAGACAGTAGCAGGCCATTTGCTGTATTAATGAAAACTTTTAACTTTTTATATCCTACGTGTGTCCAGGTTCGGAGACACATCACTCCAAGATGTCATCAACATGGAAAGCATGACCCGCCTCAGCTCGTACTATGACCAGTTTAAAGAAGTCCTTCCAGAGGACTGTGAGTTAAATACATACCTATATTAATAACCTTTTTTTTGTTGTTCTTCATTCTCCATTCATCCTCTGTTTTCTCCTCAGGTCTCCCTCGCTCTCGCAGTACCACCAGCGTGCCCGAACTGCTCAAACTGCTGAGCCAGAACGTGAATGCCAAGAAAAACAAGAACGTGGAGATCCTATGGCAAGCAGCTGAGGTAGACTAATCATCATGACCTCTTATTGGAGCCCCCTAAAGTGTAAAAGCTTTGTCTCTTTCCTCTAAATCTCTTCCTCCAAAACCCCAAAGGTATGTCGCCGTTTGAACGGAGTGCGTTTCACCAGCTGTAAGAGCGCCAAGGACCGCACAGCCATGTCTGTGACCCTGGAGCAATGTCAGATCCTGCAGCAGGAGCACGCCCTAGCCCCACAGGTCTTCTATCAGGCCTTGGACTGTATGCGCAGGTCAGTATCTACGCCTGAAACCCATTAGAAAAATAATAATTTGCCAAAAAGAGAACAAAAAAAAGAAACATGTATCACTTCTGTCTCCCCACAGTGAGGGCTGCAGGAGAGAGAACACCATGAAGAATGTGGGATGTCGTAAATATGCCTTTAACGCTCTCCAGCTCAAGGCCTTTCCCAAACAATACCGCCCTCCAGAGGGGACATATGGGAAAGTCGAGACCTAAGCAGACTCTTCTATTTGGCAGAAACCAAAAGACTGAAAGGGGATAATGATGATGGCACCACACAAAGAAAAGTACCAACACAAACTGGAACAGCAGCCCTTTGTTCTGTGCTTAGTCACTGTTAAGATAATAAATGTCCAAGTGCCAGTGCTTACTGTAGATTGTTTTATAGCAGACTCCCCTCTCCTCTCACTAGTATTAGAATCAAACACACACACTTCACAGCCACTGTCAGCTTTCTGCGTTACTTTGTAGCCAGTGTGCAGACAGTGTTTGCTTCTGTACCAGTTGTAGCATCAGGAAGCGTATACAGCCTCTCTGGATTTATTTTAACTCTATCTCCTTAGAAAGGAGATGTGCAAAAGTCTTAGTCTTTTAGAAAAAAATTATGTATTTGTACTCAACTGAGCAGTTTTTATTTGACAGTTAAGAAATGAGACTGGTGATAATCTACGTTTTTCTTATTGTCAACAAATTTGATGCAGAAACAAAACAAAAAAAATCCACTGTGTTTTATCTGTGCATCCAAAGCATTAAGCCCTTTTCAGACATGGGATACGTTCTGGCTTCATCTGTCTGTGAAAGTGTGCCATTCACACGTAGGTGACTTTACTGTTAATGTCCATCACACCTTCATTCAGACATACCCACGACAAAAAGCTGCTCCTTTGTCCCAAAGGGTCACCACAGCAGGTAGCTCTGCATGTTTTACATTGGATGCCCTTCCTGACACAATCCCAAAGGGGAGTTTGTATCGCCAGCTGGAACTGAACCAGCAACACTATGGAGCCTCAGACATACAGTGAGGGAAATAATGATTTGATCCCCTGCTGAATTTGTAAGTTTACTCACTCACAAAGAAATGAACAGTCTCTGATTTTTATGGTAGTTTCATCTTAATGGAAAGAGACAGAACATCAACCAAAAATCTAGAAAAAAACACATTACATAAAAGTTATGAGTTGATTTGCATGACACAGCTTGTTAACCAGTGTGGAGATGCTGCTGTGGTGTTTTAGGTCGCCAATTCAAAGGAGGCATCTTCTTTTCTGACGTCTCTGTCTGTTGTGATCCAAAGCCTAAAAATTGGAAGTCTGCTGATTTCTGTATTTTTGTCCTGGTTATTTCTTTGGCAGTGAGCTGTATTCGTGTGTTCTCATTTGTAAATGATTTCGAGTTAGACTGTCGTCACAGCTTTCACAGAAAAGTGACCAAGATGCTCATTCAAACAGAAGACCGTCAGGATCAGATGTTGCCAGACTAACTGTAAGGAGTGCGTGTCTGAAAGGGGCTTTTCTGATCTGATCTGTGCCTCACCACAAGCACAGCATGTGTTGTTTATGTTGAGCCAAGCCCAAAGTACAGTGTTACAATATAAATCCACTACTTAAAATAATTTCCATCTAATACACCAGTTTGATTAAAATAAAGTCTGTCTATCCTACTTTTTTGGAAAATGACTTAAGAGAAAAAATTAAACATGTTTGGGAAGAGATTTTAAGCATCAGATTTGCTCTTTCTGTGGAATTTGATCACAATAGAAAACATATAAAGACCAGTTTCCCCCTTTAAGGCAACACGAGGTAAAACTACACTATTTTCAATATAAGTGATGACATGAGGATATGGATCCAAAACAGACACTGCCCACTTAGAGAAGCTAGCAAGATGTCACAGGATGCAACCTAACTGCTGCTGTTTGGAGCCGCCTACATGTAACGTTAACTTATGCCACTTTAAATCCACTGTAGGCAACACACAAGACAATAAAGTTAATCAGAACAAATGTTGTTTGTTGTTAGAGATATTTCTCTGGACCTGAACTGCTCTGCAGGATCTGCAGGAGATGTTAAAATCAAAGAACTTATTTGGTTTATTTTCCTTTAGGCTGCTATCTCTTTATCTTTCTACAAACACATGAATATTCTGCACCACATCACTCTACAACAAGCACAGATCTCTGACGAGTACAGCATATATCTGACATTACTCTGACATTTGTACTAAAATGATGTCTTACCTAACTTCTGGAGTTCTTTTGATGCTATGCAAAAAGCATTAAAGGAGAGCTGGTTGACAAATCGTGGGCTTCAGAGTGGTGCATCACATTATTCCACAATTCTAACATATCTAAGGAAACCTAGGACATTTCTGCAGGATCATATGCAGCACCGTAGTGGTTTGAGAGCCCTTCAAACCCAGGTTTTTATTAATTAAAGCAGTGGGTGTTCTCAGTTTTACCTTCCTCAGATGAATTATGCAGAACTTCATGATTATAATCAAATAAAAATCTCATTAATTTTGCCTGCATGAAACGATCTTCAGCTAGATACTATTGCAGCTGTACACCATTGCAGTTCTGCAGTGATGTATGGAATATTTGCAATGTTGACTATCAATAAGCAGTTGATAAAGATTTTTAGACTTAAGTGAAATAATGCATATTGCATTATTGTACTAACCAACACCTCTTTTGTTTCCTGCTTAACAGCGCTGTGCTTAAATTTTATAATGTGCAATATTTACAGAGAAAGGGGGATTTTATTTTGACAATGTCGTTTATGTTAACATGTCTGGTGCTGCCAAATGCTGTTATAGTTTCATCCATTGTTATTGAGTAAGTTATGACTTTGTTCTGATCAGTTGTATGTGCACACAGGATGAACGGGTTGCTTGGGAGCAACCTGCACCCCACGGAGGTATGAACTGAACCTGGATAATGAATAAAGGCTTGTCAATGGCAAAGTGGTGTGTCTGTGAATTAAATTAAACATTGTGGTTTGTGCCACCTGTGTAGGGGCGGTATGGTTGTGCAGTGGTTAGCACTGTCGCTTCCTCCCTGTGCCTGTGTGGGTTCTCTCTGGGTACTCCAGCTTCCCCCCAAAGACATGCATGGGTTAGGTTAATACAGTTGTGGTCAGAAGTTTTCATACACTCATCATGAGCATGAATGTCATGGTAATTTTGGGCTGTTCTTTTTCCAGGGTGGAATGATTGTACAGCATACAGTGTGGTGAAAAAGTATCTGCCCCCTAATTTCTTCTTCTTTCAAACTAATTTTAATATTAGACAAAGATAACCTGAGTAAATACAAAATACAGTTTTTAAATGATGATTTTGTTTATTAAGGGGAAAAAAGATATCCAAACTACCTGGCCCTGACGGGAGATGGTCATTTCACGACTCAGACCAGACATTCTGATAGAGATACAGCAAACAGTTTACAGAGTCAGTATGATGGGGCTTGCAGTTACCTTTTTATGAATACCAGCACATTATGGAGTTAAAGGAAATGATACCGCAGATAGGACTTTCAGTTGATCTGGTTATTAACTTCAGGAGGACAGAGATAAAGGGCATAATAAGGCAGAAAATGGAGGAAAGATGGCAAAAGCAATGGGAGGAAGAGAGGAAATGATGGTGGTTTTAACAAAATCCAAAGGAAAACGGGAGAAATGAAGGAACAGGAGAGAATTGTACATGTACAACAAAATTGTTGGTGCTCTACCCAAGTACTGTACGGAAATATAAATAAGAAGACAAGAGGAATAAATAGAAAGTAAGAGAAAGGCACACAATAAAAGGCACACATTTAGAGAACAAGTAGCAAAGTGCGTGAATGTAGTGCAAAGGACTTGGTCCGTGTATAGAGTCGTGTGTGAGTGGCCTGAGCGATGAGGGTTACTCAGACCATGGCTCAGATTGGTGGGTGGGGTAGGGGGATCATGATTGTTTGCAGTCCAAATGGAGATGGTCACACTGGTTTAAATAGCACATTATTTATAATAGAAAAAAAAAACACCATACAGGAAAATGTATGTATGCAGTGGAGAAGAGGAGCCCTTAGAAGATGTCAGAAATACGAGGCTGAGAGAGGACAACTGATCCAAAACCTTAGGATACATGAAAATGAAACTGGACCCTATTGATTTATTTCAAAATAAGGTTATTAGGCCATATTCCATTTTTCATGACAGACTTATTTGTTTGGTAGGATTGGAGTTAGTTTTTGTTTTTTGGGTGACATTTCAGTCCACACTTCATACCAGATGGTGGCGATAATGCACCTGTAAGTTGGTTTGCCAACTGCCATTAAGCCCCGCAGAAGAAGAAGAAGAAGCAGCAGAAGAAGGAGAAGCTGTCTGTTCAGCTTTTCAGGGTTTTATTGCTGTTCAGAGGTTGTTTCCAGCTGAACTTGGTCCTGTTTGTGAGAGGCACCCACTGCAGGTTAACCTTCTCACACTTAGCTGCAGGTAATTATGTGAAAATAATATGTTTCTGTTTCACATCAGGTTCACTGAATTAGATGAAGGACAGATCTCAGTGTAGCTGATAACTCTGTTCTTATTGTAGGGTCCAGGATGAGGAAGAAGCTGCTGTTGGATGTGGACTGTGGCGTGGACGATGCCCAGGCCATCATGATGGCCCTGGCCGCTCCCAGTGTGGAGGTCGTGGGCATCACCTGTGTGCATGGAAACACCACAGTGGAGAATGTGTGTAAAAACACACTGCGAGTCCTGCAAGCCTGCAGTCACTTCGAGGTGGGAGCTTCTGTAATTGCACACTCGTGTTTAGTTAAAGTCGACAAAGTAGTGTGACATTCACTGGAATTTCCTGGCCTCGTGTGACAACTGAGGTTGCAGTTTATAAAACTGCCTAACAATGAGTTGTTGTTCCTCACGCCGCATGACCCGATCCAGAAACTGGACAGTTGGAAGGAGTTGGCTTTAGCTCTCTAGTTTTGTCCAGATTCTATGAAAATGAAAATGAAATCAAGCATCTCCCATATTACAGTTATTATATTAAACGCAGCTACTGCTTAGAAAGCATCAGATTTGCCAAAGTGGGAAATTGTGAAAATGGAATTACTGTAGTTTTGTTATGGATGTATTTATAATGTGAATGAAACACAATGAGCACACGTGTTACAGGATTTATGGTTATCCATTTCTCAAGTTAATCCTTCCACGTGGATATGTACCTTTGTACTTTTCCAAAGTCTGACCTCCAGATAATAAAGCAAAGTGAGTCTCCTCACTAACAACAGTCAGGCTGCCCTCGTGGCCTCTACGGATGTAAAGCAGAAGACCGTCGGGTTAGCCCACTTCAAAAAGGCTCTACTGTCCCGATCTTTTTAGAATAAATCAGTAACATAAATCAAATGTTTTATTAATCCTCTTTACCCTGGAGGATGTACCAGGTTGTGTCTGTTATTAAACTACAACACATAGTGTGCAGAGTGTTGTGGAAACAATAAACTGAGCGCCGAAACTGAACTGATTCTCTGATATTTATTTAGGGATCAATACCACACGGACAGTCTCCGAACAAGCATTGACCCCGAGCAGAATAATAACAGCTTCTTTATACCAACTTGTGTCGTTACAATCTTGGTCTGTTCAGTGGTTGGGAGTTAAGCTCCCATCATCATGTAGGCACCAGCTTGATAACGAAGTGCGTCATGGCCTTGAATACAGCTTACGGTTAGTTGTTTTCCCATCTTCGCACACTCAGTCTTTGTTCGGGAAAATTACAGACACGAAGTTTCCATTACACAGAGCATCTCTGTGGTGAGGCCACCTTGCAGTGCTGTGATTAAAATGGTGGCAGCATTGTTCATCATTTTTATTGCCTCGCCATTATTTGAGCTGCAGTCGAGAATCTTCAGGATGGGTTCAGTAGCGGCGTCGGTGGCAGGGATGAAGAAATGGAGACTTACTGTGTTTCAGACATTTCTCAAGGTTGTTCACTTTGGCCTCACAGTTGTGGAGCTGTTACTTGTTATTACTGATGTATTGCTTCTGTATGTTTTTCATTTTATAATCAAATATTTTTGCTAATTTCAGCCTTTAGTTTGAGGAGAAAGAAGAACAGGGAGCAGATATTACTCCACAGAGGGTTTTGGTTTTTATTGATCGATAAGCACTAAGTAGCCTCAAGGCAGGCAGGTCACTCGCAGTACTGTTTTACCTCTGCTGGGCGGGATGAGAGGAGACTGACAGTTAGAACTCCATTCTTGCTGTAATAAGTCCCACACGCATGCAAAAGGTGTAACAAACTCTAAAAGTTAACCCCTTCCTTGGAATTTACATTAGTTTCACAGCTACGCTGCACTGTACTGTTAGGTACATCTCTGACTTGCTCACCGTTTACAACCCAGTCAGACCTCTCAGGTCATCAGGTGCAGATCTTCTAACTGTTCCCAGAATTAGATCTAAGTGTGCTGAAGGTGCTTTCAGTTCAGCTGTCTACTGACCTGAGGTCAATTGTGTAAATTCAAAACCTTTGTATTCACACAGGCCTACCCTCAGTAGTTTTTTTTTTTGCTGTTTTAAATTTTATTTTGCTGTTTTCACTGCCTTACAATGCCGTAAACCTACACGGGGCTTTATGTTTTTATCTTCTGTGTTAAGCACATTAATGTACTGTATAAATAAAATTTTCATTGCCACTATATGGCAGTATGTTGTAGTTTGTAATAGGACTCTGAATGTTACTGTTGCCTAAAAACAGAAGGGGTGAAACACTAAAAGCAGGGCTGAACTCTAATTGGTGCTGTGTTTGCATGTTTCTGCAGATTCCAGTGTTTAAAGGCGCTGCTAAGCCAATTCTTGGTGACAGTGACATCAATGCAGGCTTCTTCCATGGGAAGGACGGCCTAGGTGACGCTCCTGACTCCAACGCTCCCGGTCTGGAGCTGGTTCAGAAGGAAAACGCTGTGACTGCTATGATCAGGATTGTAAACGAGAACCCAGGAGAGGTAATATTCATGTCATGATATTTCAAGGAATTTGCAGTATTATTGTAAATGTAAAAATACCAAACGACACGTTATTGACTATTGCAGCTTTCAGGCAGCAGCGTTTATCAGTGCAAACAAAATGATGGGCATATTCCAGTAAGCTGCTGTCATTGATGACAGGACTCCCTAATTTGAAGTGTGAATCTATTGAAACAAGGAGCTAGCAGCAGCATTATAGTTCATTATAGTGGTAGTGACACAGCTTGACTTATGAAGACTTATGATTTGAAGTAGCCTAGGTAGTGTTTTCCCTGGAAGTTTTAAGTCAGAGCACAACGTAACTGCTTAACACTTTAGTTTAAAAGTAACTGAAGTGACTGAAGCTTGTAACTCTGCAGGAGCTGCACGATATTGTCAAAGAATAAAACTGAAAAAATGTTTTCTACCTGGGATGTTGTATCTTGGGTTGAGCCTTTTAAAAAGCTGCATGAAGCCCTCCTTTACCATCTCATCTAACCGCCTCAGTAATTTCCATCCACTGTTTGCACTTCCTGTCATACGGAGTCTAACTAGCGAGTGCTCCAGCGACGCTCGGTTGAGCCATTTGTTTACATTTGGGTCTCACATCACCAGCTGCTAGTGTCTCCTCCTTCGCAGCCTGGTTATACTCGGTGGTGTTTTTGCCTCAAGTGAAACAAGTTTGTTGTTTCCAAGTTTAGCAGGAACAATTTTCTTCCATATTTTCCAAAGTACGGTGTTTTGTTGGGGGTTGTTGAAGTTGGAGGCTGAGTCGGAGGCTGACACGCAGCTCTCGCTCTCAGACATGTCTGGGCTCCTCTCGTTGCCTGCGCAAGGGAAAGTAAACGCATGGTGTCGCTATATCATTGATATCATAGTGACACTTTATTTATTTTTTTAATCACATAAAAACTTTTTGTGGAAAGCTGTGTTTGTGTTTGTGTGTGTTTGTGCTTCTTGCATATCCTCAGCCTGTGTGTCTTCTCCCAGGTATCTCTGGTTGCCACGGCACCCCTCACCAACTTGGCTCTGGCTGTGAGGATGGATCCGTCTCTGCCCAGCAAACTCAAAGGCCTCTACATTATGGGAGGCAACACTGAATGTCAGTAAAACAGTGTCATTTTATATGAAGTGCACATGCGGCTGGACAAAATAAGCAATTTAAGAAGAAATTACACATTTGAATAAATTCCAGTGTATTTCCAGACAGAAATGACTGAAAATCTAGTGAACCTATTTTAACAGCAGAAACCAATTATTTGATTAATGGGACATTTAAGTCATTAAGTGTTGTTTTTCATTACCAAACATTATTAAATTTCTGAGTAATGCTTTCCACTCTTTCAGTTTAAACTAAATATCTAAACAAAACAAGCACATGGGATTTATCAATGACATTTTTCACTGCATAATCCATAAAAATCCACCAAAATATCAAATGGTAATTCACTTGTTTTCACAGTTGTAATATTTGTCCATGTGGAATTCTCATTTTTCTGTCTACCTTGTGTAATCCAGCCCGGGGAAACACTACAGTGTGTGGCGAGTTTAATTTTGCTGCGGATCCAGAAGCGGCATACATCGTCCTAAACGAGTACCACTGTCCCACCTACTTGGCCTGCTGGGAGTTCACCTGCTATAGCAAGTTGTCCTGGGTAATGCCTTCTTTTACACATTTGAGCATTTACAAGTAGATTCATGCTACATGTTTATCCTGAATCAAAAAAGAAAAACAATAGAAAATCCTGCAGCTTTTCTCTGCTCATACTTCAACAGGAGTTCTGCGATGAATGGCTGGCGCAGGACACCAGTAAAGCTCGCTTCATGAAACGAATCTTCCAGCACAGCTACGAGGTGGCGCAAACTGAACGCTTGCAGAAGGAGTTTGTAGCTGGTTCAGGTTTCATTTCCTGCGACTCGTACGCCGTGGCTGCAGCCATAGATGATTCGTTCATCATAGAAAGCGACCGTTACCCAGTTAGCGTGGAGCTGAAGGGCACCCACACCAGAGGCATGATGGTAGTAGACACTGTGGGCTTCCTGAAGAATGCTCGCAAGGTTTTTCTCATGAGGAAGGTGGACATGGAGAAGTTCAAGCAGATGATGATGGCAGCTTTAAAATAACAGCTGGGTCATTCCATATGAAATCAATCACATCCAGGAGTTTCCATCTGACCCCCTTAGACTCAGCTGATCATGAAAATTGTATTGAACAAAAAGTGACACATTGAATGGGTTGTTGTTAGCGTGTTCGTTTTCTTTCTGTAAGGAATACAGGAGAGTGACTGTCTTTTAAAAATTTAATTCTTTTCAGCAGTTCAGATTACAAGTTACAGCGCGCTGGACCTTACTGTGAACCAACGGCGTGCTTCACAAGCGGGGAGTACAGTTTTATACCACAACAAAAGTATTTATTATTATGACTGTCTTCTCCTGGGAGCCCACTCGGCTGGCCCTGACATTCCCCAACTTGAGCTTCTCCCACACTTCATCCAGATCTGACCTCGCCTCACATCTGCTCCTTCCCTGGGAAAAAGACAGAAAAGAAAAACACCTCGCTCCCTAACCTTGCCATATCAATAATAGCTAGCATTCTCAGGCTGTTACTTCTACCTATTATCTAAGTCTGCAAGGTATCTAAGACATTCTGTTCTGACTCCCTTGCCTTAGAGAAATATCACCTTAACTTTTTAACTAGTTATGATGTGTAAGCATGTTTGCAGTTCCTTCCGCACTCAACGTGTCATTCTCAATGTTTCAATCCAATCATAGTGCTGAATTGAGGCTCTTGACCTCCTATACATGGAATGCCAACTCTTAAATGAGCACAATTGCAAAGTGTATGAAAATCACAGAAAAACAGCTTAATTTAATTATTTTATTCCTAACATTGTAATAAATGTTTTTCATCCCTGAAAATGTAATGTAGCTCACCCTTATACTTTTGAAGTTACAAGGGTCAAAAAATAAAAAATGCAAAAATTTGAGCCACGTCTGCAAATTTAGATTTATAGTATGAAGGTAAAGTTTTATTGTTACCGTACAAACAAGTCATCTCATTCTGAAGGGGTCAGGTGAGATGCAGTGATTGATTTTTCATGGAATGAGCCAACTATGAAGGTACAGAGGACATGAACTTTATTTCCTTTTTTATTGTCACTGAAGAAACTGCAACAAGTCAGACAATTATCTAAACTGGGTGTAAATCAGCATTTTTATTGCATTATTTTATTACAAGTGTTTGTTTTTTTAATTACACACCACACACACATTCATCCAGCATTTTTCTTTCAAGAAATCAAAGAAATGTTTTTGTTTTTTTCCAGTCCTGTTTTCTGTCAGTGCGTCACCAACTATCTCGACACATGTCCGCAGCAGGTATTTGTAATGCTGAACATTCACCGGGCATCATTGCATGTACTTGGAGCTGCTTGAACCCTAAAGCTGCATCAGTGTTCACCTGGTTCCTCAGTCTCCTTTCCTTCCTCTGAATCTCGACCTTGTGTCCAGCTGTAAACAGACAGCAGACAATGGTTAAGTCTTTTTAATTGAAATAGCCATTTGTTTTATCATGCTTATGGAAACATTGTAAGATGAATAATCCAGGAGGAAAAATAGGAAGATGATGTTCTCTTCTTGTCCTGATGGCTAGTTGGCCATTTTCTTGCTGCACTAATCTGTTAACAACTGCAGTGTAATTACTAAAACTCACCATTGACCTCTTGCACTCAAAGAAGGATGTCTGCAGGGCTTTGCAGTGGCCTTCCTTTAGACACTCACTGGGCCTCTTTCCCTCCTGAAAAAAATAAGAAACCAGTTAATACACTGGGCCCTTCCTATTGGTAAAATGTGCATTATATTCATATGCTCTATAAACACAAGAATAACTGACATCATTGGCCACTGGATCTCCACGTCCTATATATGAGTGGTCAGGATGACTGACTAACCTCACTGTAGTAAACATTTCATTTCACTTTGTGGACTATTTATTCTTTTTTCTTTAAATTTACAGCCACGGTAATGAAATAATCATTTTAAATATGACCTTTTTGTGTTGTTTCATACAGAACACATGGAGAGAAGTATCTAAGGTGCATGTTAGAGACAGCAGACCCACGTCACATTGTTAATCATCCTCATCTAAATTCAGACGATACTGAGGTTGTTATATTTGGCCCTAAAAAGATCAGAAACATGGTGTCTAAACAGACACTTGCTCTGGATTGTATTACCCTGGCCTTCAGCAGCAGCACTGTGAGGAATCATGCAGTACATGTACTGCCAGTACATTTTTGTCTTCTTCCTCCATTAGGCTGCGTTTTGTCCCATCTCTCTATGCTCTCTTTTTCCCCTCACCCCCAACCGGTTGTGGCAGATAGCTGCTCTTTCTTGAGGTTTCTTCCTGTTAAAAGGGAGTTTTTCCTTCCCACCATCGCAAAGTGCTTGCTCATAGGGGGTGGCTTGATGTTGGGGGTTTGTTGGGGTTCTCTCTCTAATACTGTAGGGTCTTTACCTTACAGTATAAAGCGCCTTGAGGCAACTGTTGTTGTCAGCTGGCACTATAGAAATAAACTTGAATCCTAAAATCCTAAAGGCAGTTGGATTCTGTTCTCTTAAGTCCTTAACATGTTTCCTTGACCTCGTGAGATTTCTATTGTAACCAGTGCCACCTGGTAGTTTGCTGCCTTCTGCCATGTGATTGGCAGAGGAGTCAGCTCACTTCTGTGGGAATTCCAGCAGATTTAGCATTGTAGGTGCTCATTTTTAACATGTTTTTGGACATTTCGATGTGGCCACAAGTTTTTATGATTGAACCCGTCGGGACTTAGATCTACTGCGCGTGGGAAATTGATCGACGTTGTAGGTATAGTTGGTGTTTTAGATCATTTTAAATTGTTTATTAAAATGGATGTTTTTATTGTGTGATGTAATTTATTTATTTTTTTGCTTATTTTAATTGATAATTCTGTTTGTGTTTTGCAGCTATTATCGAAATGACTGTCTCCTGCTGTCCTTTTAGAGTAGTTACAGTTTTTTTTTTTTTAAGTTAGTGTGCCCAGTCTTGTAGGCTATCACATGTAAATGATTGGGGAGGGCGTCTTGTGAGGGCGGACTAACTTCGTTCTTTAATTGGTTTTTTGCATTGTTTTGTTCTGTGCAGCTTCCCTCTTTAAACCTGCTACAGGTGACATATAGCACTAATTCCTAGGAGTGCTGAGACCCGAATTGTTTGCAGTGTGTGGCTCACATGTGAATTGATTTCAGTGCTTCTGAAATAGGGTGTGACTATTTGCAGTGCAGTGACATTTGTTTACACTTTTGGTTTGGTGGGTCTCGATTACAGCTGGGATATTAGCAGAATATATGATTGGTGAGTCGGGCGGCGGCCAAGGGCGGAGACCCTGGCGGACCGATCCCCGGCTACCGAAGCTGGCGATTGGGACATGGAATGTCCCCTCTCTGGGGGGGAAGGAGCCTGAGCTAGTGTGTGAGGTCGAGAGGTACCGACTAGATATAGTCAGGCTCACCTCAACGCACAGCTTGGGCTCTGGAACCAGTCTCCTGGAGAGGGGCTGGACTCTGTTCCACTCTGGAGTGGCCCTCGGTGAGAGGCGGCGGGCTGGGGTGGGTATCCTGGTATCCCCTCGGCTTGCTGCCTGTACGTTGGAGTTTCGCCCAGTGGACGAGAGGGTTAGTTCCCTGCGCCTTCGGGTAGGGGAACGGGTCCTGACTGTCGTCTGCGCTTATGCGCCGAATGACAGTTCAGAGTACCCGGCCTTCTTAGAGTCTCTGGGCGGGGTACTGGAAAGTGCTCCACCTGGAGACTCTGTTGTCTTACTGGGGGACTTCAACGCTCATGTGAGC